>ML776605.1:1520189-1619293 GCA_009831015.1 Picea engelmannii
CGCGGACTCCCAACAATATTTTGCATACCATAATGAACCAAACAAATGGGGACACGTGGCACCCATAATTGGGCCACGTGTCTCCTTCTTATTCGCCTGCAATCGGACACGTGTCAACTTCTAATTGGCCAACAATCAACCAACAAGGATGTGCCAACAAACAACCAATCAATGAGCGCCACGTCATCATGATGGTACGGCCCTCCACGTGGCCGTACGGACTGTACGGACAGGTACAGTCAGCACCCCTATTTTGACCTGTTTGACTTGGCGGTAAAATCGCGATATCTCCTCCATACGGACTCCATTTGCGAAAATAAATATACCGCCGGAATCAGGAAAATGAGACGGACGCAGTGGCATAGTTTTCGTCTCAATCCGAGCACTTTGAAAATTGAGCAAATTTGATCCCCTGATCATGTAGGGTTGTGGGTGCGGTGTTGTCGATAGGGCCAACCGCTTGATGAACTCTGCTGAGATGAGGTTCTTTTGGCTACCTCTATCAACGATGAAGTGCAATGGGGTGCCTTTTACCCACATTTGTGAATGGAAGAGTCGTTCTCCTTCTTCTGGATCATCTAGTTCACCAAGATGGAGCTTGGTGGCAGAAACGGTGGAACTGGTTTCCATGTCAATGATTCATCTTCCCCTTTCTAGTTCTGGCTCAGAGTCTAAAACCACATCTAATTCAGAGGCTTTCACTTCTACCACTAGTGACTTTTTTGAGCGGCAGTCATCAGTGTTATGGAAAGGGCTCTTATGGAAGTCGCACCACTTCCTGGTATCTTTCTTTGTCTTTCCAGTGTCTTTCTTTGCATGCGGCTTGGACTAGTTGTCCTGATATTGTCCATGTTTTCTTTGTCCTCTTTTATGTGGGTTGGGGCTACCTTTTCTTGGATTTTGTTGTGCGGGGTTCCCAGGCCCAAATTGTCACGTATTTTGTTTGAGCTTCTGCTTGATTTTGACGGCATATCGGTAGGTCATGCCCAAGGAGATGTCCATAAATTCCATTTCATTCTGGATGTATCTATGTAGATCACCGCAATACTTGAGCACTAGAGGTCACTCTGAATCTTTGATACCCATCTTGGTGCACAAGGCATGAAATATATTTGTGAAATCTGGCACTACTTGGTCTCTTTCTTACCATAGTGTTGTCCATTTGGTATACAAGTCGTCATAACTTCTAACAGGGTAGTAATGCAATAATGAATAGGGTGATGAGCTCGAGGGGAGTTTGAGTGACGTGCAGTAAATGCATGTCGCTTCTCCCTTCCAACTTCATTCAATTCAAAGTACGAGCCAAGTGGATTCACCATAGCACTAAATAATTAATCAACCAAATATGCAATTCGAATAAGGTGCATAACCATAGTAGCAAGAGTCTAGAGCACCCATCCTTTGTCATGATAATATAACATTAGAACTCAAGTATAGTTCTTTTATTCAAAACAACTCCATTTTTATCCTCTATCAAGATTATTTAAACCATTTAATGCCATGTTTAATGCAATATCAAAACAAAAACTGATAATAATTCTTTCATCCACAGTGCAGTCTTAACATATTTTTTCAGAGATCATCAAAGCCATTTAGTGTCATGTTTTAATATCCAACCATCACATGTTACATTTTACACCATGATTTGAAACAAATGAACTGTAGAAGACTGTGTTGGTACCATCACATATGAAACAAAATATAAGTGAAACATATCCACTTTGGACTATACATAGATAAAATATACATAGATACAGTAATGTATGGAGGCTGAGGCCATCCCCAAAAGATACTTTTGGATTGTAATCTCATTAATGTATAGATGTATTGTACATATCTTGAGCTTGGATCTAATATGTTTTTTAAATTCCCATTAATGTGATAGGTAAGCAGTAGGTAGGAAGGAGGGGAGGCTCGAGAAGCCCCTTCATGTATATAAATTATTTTCTTGTTCATTAGTGAGGTTTGTTGAGGAAAAAATCATTGAAGTCACTGTTGTTGTAGAGATATAGAGAGAATTGTATAAGTTTGTTGAAGGAGCAGTGGAGGATTACATGTATCTATCTATATTTTATCACTTGAATGAATATAACATAGAAGCTTAGATCCAAATGTTTGGTGTTGTTGTTACTGTGTTTATCTGAATGAATGGTAGGCTTTCTGTTCATTTAAATTCTCTGTTTATATTTGTTTGTGTGCTTGTGAATGTATTTTTTGGTTAAATACATGAGTCTGTGGAATTATAATAAGTTAAAAAAAATTCTCTTCTAAGAGCTCGTGCAAGGAATTCACATTGTCTGCAAGGAATGTGTTGAAAGAGTTAAGTAGAACTCAAAGAGGATCAGAAGAGATAACGTTGAATCTTTGATAGTAATAGTGAAGAGAAAGAATAGAACCACACAAGGAGTACGCAGGCATAGTCATTTTCAGACTCACTAATCATAGGAAGAACAGATAGGTGTAGTAGATTTCCAAGGTTGCAAAGAGTGTGCCCAAGGCTTTAAAACCTTAGAGGAACAATCTTAGGAGAGATAATGATGTGAGCAATGAGGAGAAAAGACTGAGAAATTCTTCTAAGTCCGAACTTCCAAAGTTTGAAGAGAGTGCACAGAGGGAAGACAAAGGTCTCGTATACATCTAAAACCTAAGCTTATGAGAGATAGCAACTAGAAGTGTCGAGGAAGGATACTTAGAAATTTCCTAAGTCCAAAAAATTCTATAGTGCAGAAGGAGAGCACAAAGGGAATAAAAATGTTTCATATATCTCAGAAATTTAAGCTCAAAAGGGCCAGCGACCATAATTACTTGAGGGGAAGAATTTGGAGGAGTAGCGGTGAATATCCCATAGGATATCGCTAGGAGGTTGGGGACCGTGAGATCTATGATAGTTATGTGAAGGATAATCATTAGGGTCCTTTAACACTTAGTGCATTCAAAGGTTTAAAGGAGTGAAAGGGAGCAGGACCAATGAATTCTCGAAGGAGTGGAGTAAATGTGACTGTTAATCTTCCTCAGACATGTGTCGATAGATCGTTTAATCGGGAGATTGGAGCTTCACAATAATTGTCAGAAGTAAAGGGACATTCAGTCAAAGTACCGAAGCCAAAGTGCAAGGGTAAATATACACCACTAGATCAAGGAAGGAATGTGGTGTAAGATCCATCACTTCAGAGGAAGAGAAATATGGGAGAAAGGGGAGAAGAGAGAGCATATCGGAGGTTGTCTGAATCCATAGAAGAGAACTCATCCAGACTGTCAGTTTGGATGGACACGTGGAGAAATCCTGTGAGCTCAGGATACATCCCTTAGGGAGTTTAAAAGCATGATTGTTGGCTAAGAGTCTCGAAGCTCGAAGCTTGTCACCTTTTGGGTTAATTCTGAGGTCGCATGCCAAGGTAGTACGAGGAAATGGGACTAGTGGAGGGAGCTATCACTTGTCATTTATATTTTCTTAAGGGAAAAATGACCAAGAAAAATACAATGGATTTTCAAAGAACTTGCATAGAGAACTAAGGAGTGTCTATGCAAGATAAAGTTGGGGTTTAGAAAGATCCTAAGAGTCGATCCGACTCTGAAATTGATCAATCCTAGACCAGGAGGTTAAGCAGACCCTGGGAGAGGCAGGGGGTTTGCATCAGACACTTTTGGATAAATTTTTGGAAAAAGATGGGGAAACGTTTGTCTTTCAATTCAGCGTATCATCCTCAGACAGATGGATAGACTGAGGTGGTTAATCAAATTTTAGGGAAGTTGTTAATAAGTTTGGTCACTGAACATAATAGTCAGTGAGATAAAATTCTTCCCCAAGTAGTGTTTTCATAAAATGACTCACCGAATAGAGGCACTAGTAAGAGTCCATTCGAGATAGTATATGGAATGCATCCAAGAGGAATTTTGGAGTTGAGATATTTGCGACGAGATGCGTTCTGAAGCACAGGAGCAGAGGAATATGCTGTAGAGGTGAAGAATATCCATGATTAGATCAAGGGACAACTACAAAATAACATCCAAAGATACAACAGAAGAAGAGAGGTAAATTTTGAAATTGGAGACCAAGTCTTAGCACACTTGAGGAAGGAAATATTTCCGAAATGGAAATATAGCAAGTTGAAAATGAAAGATATAGGACCTTGTAAGATTCTCATAAAATTTGGTGCAAATACTTATGATATTGAGTTGCCATAGGACATTGGAATATCACCAATATCCAATTTAAAAGACTTATACCCTTATAGGATAGATGATCCATAAAGGATAATTGGTCATGATTAGATTCAATGGAATAAGAATATGCACATAGAAGAGAAGCCACAATTATAGAATATTTTAGATCAATGGATTGCTAAGAAGACTAGGAGAAAATCTTATTATGAGTATCTGGTTAAGTGGAAAGATCATCGAGTAGAAGATGTCAGTTGAATAACTGATACTAATATCCAAAAGCATGGAAAGACAGTGCAAGATCTCATGGACAAAATTCCATGAATATTTTTGTCTAGAGGAGTATGATGTAGGAGAATCGTCATCAACGTTCAATGAGGCCAAGTGGAGGACATCTCAGCATCTAGCATGTGCATTCAAACTCTTTTTTCTCCCAATGGGAGAGCATCATTTACTATTTTGAAATTATTGAAATTAAAATTCATTTAGTGTTTTAATGCTTGATACATTGATCGAGATTGAAGGAGATTGCAATCACCTTAATTGGTTATAGTATTGTATAGATATCGAGCATTTACTCATCTTTGGGTTGTAATTCTCCATTTATTGTAATAATCCTTAGTGGTAGAATGTTTTAATTATGATGTGAAAGCACTATAGTAGTCGGAAGGAAGGCTCAAGAATCCCTTCCATGTACAAATGTATGTAATCTATGCCCAAAATAGGTTGTTGAAGTTTATTTGTTATTTTGTTGAAGAAAAGAAGTTGAGAGCTACAAGAACACTTTGTAAATGTTTTTTTGGAGTAATATAATAGAGGATATTTGTTTCAAATGTCTGTGTTTTCTTATCTCTGAGTTAATTGGGTAATTTCATGTTATCTATTTTCTGTGTTTATATGCATTTTTATTTATTTCACGGTTGAATGAATGAACCTGTAATGTTCTATAAGTTTCAAGTGTTTCTCTTCTCAAATCCTGGTGCAAGGAGTGCATAGTGGCCACGCAAGGAGTGTGAAGGAAGAGTCATTTTCAAACTCAATAGCTCAAGAGATATAGAGTGAATTTCATAGAGTGAGTGAAAGGAGTGCACATATACTCGACTAAGTATAAAATCTTTAAGTTAAGACCCATGCAAGGTGTGCACAGGGCCAACACTTAGTGAAGTGTTGAAAGAGTCTCAAGGTGAGCAAGTGTGAGGATTGTGAGAGATATTTTATTAGTCTCAAGATCAGGAGAAGTAGTGCAAGTGTCCACCCAAGCCTAAGTCCTTTGAAGTTGACAAATTTTAGGAAGGGTAGAAAGATTTAACTATAGAAATAAATAATTTCTTTTGTTTGGAGGATGAGCCGACGAGATCCGTTCAGAAGGACAAGTGGTTTTCACAACCATCAGATTTGGGAAAGGTGTGCAGGTGATAACCCTTAAAGTCCTTCAGACTTCATGAGTTTGGAAGTTTTGGGGTAAGTTTCATACAGGAAACAAATTTCCCAAAGTCTCGGGATCTGAAGTTAGTCTAGACCGTCCATTAGCCAAGACATGTGTCCAAAAGTCAACCATGGTTCAGAAGACCGACTATCCATAATATTTAAGGTGTGGTTGTTGGAGCATGAACATTTATTGAAGCTTCGAAGGATGGACATAATCCTGACTGTTGGCGTCAGGGCCAGGTGTTGGAATATTTCTAGGTTGCCCAATTGTAAGGACACATGGATTGTTGATTGAGACCCCTTCGCGAGTTAGCCAATTCAACACTTTGAAGGATTTGAGGAGTTATGTTGTGAAAAAATCTAAAGTATGGAGTGCATAGTAAACAACTATCATTGATCTAGGGAGGACGAAAACCATCCGATCTACTAATTCAAAGTTCACACATTCATAGGAATTGCATGATGGAGCGGATAAAAATCCCAAATCTCAGAGTCCCAAAATATCTGTGAGTCATGGATCCCGGCGGGTATTGTGAACCATTGATCCCTGTCGTTGTTCTATTATTCATAAATTTAGTGTTTGAGAGGATCGTAGGGTGTTTTTTTTGGAAATCATGAAGCCCCGAGCTCTAAAGTGACAAAGTTATTTCCATTTAAAGCTTTAGCCTATAATTTTGGCCCAATCTCACGTGGACTTCTTCGTTGAAGTGACAAGACCCTCATAAACTTGAATTTGCATGCAAGAAAAAGAGTAAAGGCATGTGGTAGAGAGTTTTGAGAGCTCAGAAGGAGCCTGAGAGCTAATTCATCTCCTTATTGTGAACAATCCTTAGACCAGGAGGTCGTGCAATCTCGAGCAGGTGGTGGGGGTTTGCATCAAAATGCTACAAATGCAACAATTATGGTCATAAAGCTAGTAATTATAAACTATAAAAATATTCCATGAAGAAAAGTATTCCCAACAGTTAAGAAGAAAAATATAAGATATTGAATGACAAACAAATAGAAGAAAAGGAACAGAATATAAGGTATCCTTATATGACAAGAATAAATTAATCCAAAATCCCAGATACATATTAGAGAGTATAAATGTATACAACAGTATACATACTTAAAAAATCATGACTTAGAGTTAACCACAAAAAAAAACATATTCGATGTGGTTTGGTAGACCAACACCAATTAAACACTTCAGATTTTTTAGGAGAAAATGCTACATAAAGAGAGATGATGATAATATAGGAAACTTATATATTTGTATAATAATAGAAATAAATTTAACTTGAAAATGGGTGCAAGGATCCGTCCCGGTTGAGGAAACCCTAGCCCCATCAGGTGCAGACTGCAGCCATCCACACGCAAAGCTCCTGCGCGGCGCCCATTTAGCAACAAGACAAAGCCCTTGGCCCTAACTGACACACCGAAATGGGCACGGAGGAGGGGGGGCAACCCCCCTCATACAGCAACATCACCACCAATGACCGCTCTGGAAATAGAGCAAAATTCCCCACATTCGAGCCGCCCCAGCAAGTTCACGAACAACTTTTGGCCAGGTTACAAGGCCTTAGGAAGAATATGGAGACGGAGGCGGGAACCTCCCATGCAAATCCAACTCGAGGGTGGGAACCAGGTAAGTGCATACCACAAATGGAAAAATCACCGAGATACCTCATTAGCTCAACCAGAGTAGGAGAACACACACAATTTATGAGAGAACATGCCCTTATAGGAAAGTTCTTGGGACTCTGGCCAACAAAAATGGATCTCAACAAATGGATCAAGCACTGGTGGAACCCCAAAGGGGACTACGAGGTCCAACTCAACTCCAAAGGCTTCTTCACAATCATTCTATACAATCTAGAGGACAAGGACAGGATATTTGAAAATGGGTCGTACTTTTTCAACTCAGCAGGGATATTCTTATGCTTTTGGACTAAAAGATTTAGCCCTGACAAAGAGGACTTCACCATGGCTCCTGTATGGATCCTCTTATACTATTTACCGCAAGAGTTCTGGTTGGAAGAGATTCTAATGGGCATAGGGAACACCCTGGGCCAATATGTTAAAGCCTCATGGGCCACCAGACAAAGAAAATACACCTCCTATGCTAGGATATGCATCTATATGAACATCTCCAAAGCACTCCCTGGTGCGGTGACCCTTGAATACCAAGATGAGGACTAGCAACAAACCCTAGATTACGAGCACATTCCCTTCCGATGTAGGAGATGTCATGAGCACATCCACCTCTATAGAGACTGCCCCCTAATCAAAGAAGCCACCAAAGCAAATGAAAACACACAGAAGGATGGCTTCACCATGGTTGCGTCAAAGAAGTGAAACCCACCAAGGAGGCAAATCCCAGACTCTAGGAAAAAAATCGCAACCAAAAACTCCTATGAGATCCTGAACTAGCTGCCAGATGATGAGGAAATCCAAGACCCACACAAGAACCCACAACAGCCTCAAGAAAATCCCCCAAATTCTACCCCCCCCCAAAAAAATCCATGAAACATACATAGAGGACAAGGGAGACGGAGATGGGGACACCCCAATGCAACTAGACGAACGAGATATAGTAGGCATAGACCTAGAAAATTTAGAAGAGGCCCTAAATGAAAAGGACCTGTAGACCCTTCCTGAAGAACAACTGCGCAAGGTGCATAAAGTATTTCTCAACTCCTCTGCAGGATCCACAGCAAGACTGGGTATAGCCACAGACTCGAGCTCTGACTCGAAGAAAATCCTTCGAGAGAACAAAAGACGAGAGTGTAAAACAGTGAAGCAACTGATCAAGGAGGCAGGCAATCTCATGATAAATTTAGGACAGATCCACAAGATCTCGGAGGTATACCTCCACACAACACCACCCACCTAATGATGAAGATCATCACCTGGAACATTAGAGGACTCAATGGTAGGTCCAAACAAAGGACCCTCCGAGAGTGCATAAAGGCAGAAAATCCAGACATTCTAATGTTATAGGAAACCAAATGTGCAGGAACAGAAGCTGATACCATCTTTCAGCGAATCTGGCGAGAATGCAACTCCATATCAACAGAATCCATAGGTGCCTTTGGAGGCCTGGCCATCCTCTGGAATCCCTCCAATATCAGTATCAACAACCCCTTTTCAACCGTGGGAACAATAACGGATCACTTCGAGGTCATTGGCTCGAACCAGGAAGGAGCCATCACCAATGTCTATGGCCCCCACAATCAACAAGACAAAGATAAACTCATGAAGCGGCTTGAACTAATCAAAACCCTAGTGACAACCCAAAACTGGATCTTAGGAGGAGACTTCAATATGATCCTATCGATGGAGGAAAAAACAGGAGGCACCAAAAAGCTGGAGCAAGACAGCAGTAAGTTCAAAACTCTCATTGATCATCTTAAGTTAGTAGATATAGAAAATAGCAATGGAATTTTCACTTGGTCTAATCGTAGATCAGGCATTCAACACATAGCATGCTATCTGGACCGCTTCTTGGTCACTGAGGAATTAATGGAGATAGGCTCCTATCTGGAAAGCCTCATCCTACCAAAAGATGGTTCAGACCACTAGCCACTTGCTCTCAATTTAGACACAGAAGAAATACCTAAGTACAAGCCCTTTCTCTTTGAAAATTTCTGGCTTTTACACCCAGATTTCCAGCAGCTAGCCAAATCCTGGTGGGCGCAGGCGGAAATAGACCATGGTTCCAGTATGTACAAATTCCAACAAAGACTCAAAAAATTCAAGCAGCTATTGAAGCAATGGAACATGAACAATTTTGGAAACATTTTTCAAAGCATCCGGAACATAGAAAGCCAGCTGGTGGAGATCCAAAACACCTTCATCTCCGGATCCAGAACTACTAATCTAATGAGAGAGGAGGAGAAGCTCCAAGCACAATTAGAAGAAAGAAGAAAGCAAGAGGAAATTCTATGGAAACAAAAATCCAGAGTACAATGGCTCAAGGAAGGGGAAAGGAATACAAAATAATTCCATAGAGCAATGATGCATCGACGCCATGTCAACAGAATCACCCATTTATAAGATGGACAGGGTAACACAGTCAGAGAAAACTCCAAAATTGAAGCAGAGCTAATCAACTTCTACCAGGACCTCCTAACGGAAACCAAGGAGGACAGAACATAATCCATACAAGGAATCACCAGGAACATACCTTCACTGGTAACCCTGGAGAAAAACGTTGCATTAACAAGGCCCATCACCCAAGAGGAAGTGGATTAGGCAGTAAAAGCCATGCCCCCAGGAAAGGCCCCAGTCCCGGACAGGTTCACTACTGATTTCTTCCATCATTGTTGGGATCTGGTCAAAAAAGATGTTTGGGAAGTTGTAGAGGAATCGAGAGCATCAGGTGTGGTCCTCCCAGCCCCCAATGAAACCTTCCTAACTCTCATTCTGAAAGAAGAAAGAGTCACAAATCCCAAACAGTTCAGACCCATAGCCCTTTGCAACGTCATCTACAAAATTATAACGAAGGTAGTAGCTAACTAACTCAAACCCATTATGACTCATGTCATCTCCAAGGAGAAGGCAGGGTATGTAGAAGGAAGACAAATCGTGGACAACGTCATCCTGTCTCACGAGGTCATCCACTCCCTCAAAAATTCCAAAACCCCAGGTATCCTAATCAAACTTGACCTTTCCAAAGAATTTGATTGAGCCAGTTGACAATATCTTAGAGCCATCCTAGACTCCTTCAGCTTCGATCAAGGTTGGGTCAACTGGATCCTCAACCTCATATCCTCAACATTCTTCTCCATCTTGGTAAATGGTGTCTGATCCAGACCCTTCTCACCCTCCTGAGGCATCAGACAGGGAGACCCCCTCTCGCCTTTCCTATTTGTGCTCATGGCGGAAGGCCTAGGAAGATGCATCAAGGCTGCACTCATCGATGGCTCCCTCAAAGGACTACCTCTTCACAACATTCAACTAGCTCTCTCCCATAGTCAATTCGTCGATGACACCCTCCTTCTCAAATCCCACATGGTCCAGGAGGCCAAAAAGCTCAACTCCATCCTCTCTGACTTCACGGAAGCCTTAGGCATGTCCCTAAACTATGACAAGTCCAAGCTCTACTTCTTCAATACTCCAGCCCATGTTCAAACTCATATCTCCAAACTCCTAGGAATACCTAAGAGCTCCCTTCAATCCAATTATCTGGGCATTCCCCTCATGGGAGCAGCTGCCAGATCCATCTCCTGGGACAATCTTCTCCTTTCCATTTCTAACAGACTAAGTAATTGGACCTTTAGACCCCTCAACATTGCCTCTCGGCTAGTCCTCCTAAAATCAGTTTTGCAGACTCTTCCCACCTATCTCTTCACGGTCCTAACTACTCCCAAACATGTTATTAGAGCCATCAGAAACCTTCAGTGGAATTTCCTCTGGCATGGACACCAACCTAACAAGAAATGGGTGCTAGTAAACTGGGATAAACTCTGCATGCCAAAAAGCCAAGGAGAATTAGGCCTCAGGGACTCGGTGAAGCTCAATCAAGTCATGGGAGCCAAAATCTGGTGGCGCTAGCTAAAAACTCCAACTGCAGCCTGGGCTCAAATTTGGACACAAAAGTATGCCCCCCTCACGCCAGTCAACTAGTTGATCAGGCATAGAAATAGAATCCAAGGATCCAACATCTAGAACACTGCATGGAAAAATCACACTCTGGTACAAAACCATGCCTTTTGGGAGGTCCGAGATGGAGAGAGTGCCATGTTCTGGCATGACTCCTGGTAGCAATTTAAACCCATGAATGAAATGGAGGACCTATCCACTCTCAAGGGATCTCTCGATCCGCACACCTCCTTAAAGGTTAAGGATCTTTGGAAACCTCAAGGACAATACCTTCCTTGGTGTCAATGGAAAACCTTTCACCAAGACCTTGGAGTTCCAGAGAATCTCAACCTACAGGGATGGTAATCTCAAGCCAACCGCTGAAAAATTCCCAGAAGAGAAGGGTTGGACATCCTGAGATGGGGATACTCCACAGCTGGTACCTTCACAATAAAAGAAGCCTACTTCCTACACAACAACCCCCAAGGTGAAGTCAAAGAGCCCATATGGAGCAAAGTCTGGAATTTTTCTCTCTGGCCTAAGGCTTCCACCTTCCTGTGGCTGGTGGTGCACAATCGGGCCTTAACCTGGGATAATCTCAGGAAAATAAGCTTCATTGGACCATCCCTCTGTGTGCTCTGCTACCAACAAGAGGAAACCAAAGAACAAATCTTCAATGGATTCTATTACAGCCAACAAATATGGGATCAAGGTGCGCAAATCCAATCAATACCAAAACAACATCAATGATACACTAGAGAACTAGGACCACATCACCTATAAAAACCCACTTCTAAATCACATCTGGTAGATTCTACCAGGATTCGTCCTCTGGCAGCTCTGGAAGGAAAGAAACAAAAGAATTTTCCACTCCCAAGCTTCCACGTCGGAGGCCACATGGGAAAGAATTATCTCTCTAATCAAGGAAACAGTTAGGAGCAAATCATGGAAAGAAGAGGACCTCAATTGTAATCCCGAGAAACAACGCATTCTTCAATTCTAGCAACCCATCCTAATCAATCAATCAACACGAAGGACCAACAAACCTCTACAAATCAACCCAATCACCTGGTCCCCCCCCTCTGCACACTTCATCATAATCAACTTCGATGGAGCCTCCGAAGGTAACCCGGGAATAGCAGGATATGGAGCAGTGATCAGAGACTCTAAAGGAGAGATCCTAGGCTTGATAACAATATTCTTAGGGGAAACAACAAACAATGTGGCAGAACTAACAAGGTTATTGAGGGGCCTCCAAGAAGCTATGGAAAAAGATTACCACAAAATTGTCCTAGAAGGTGACTCACAAGTCATCATCCATTTAATCACCAAGATTCTCAATGGAAGCCACCCTTCAAAAATCTCACTGAGATGGTGACTTTCCGGATTGCTAGAAGATTTCAACTGCCTCCTCCAACCCCATCTCAGCATAATACCTTCCCATGTGAAGCGCGATGCAAATAGAGTAGTGGATTTTCTAGCAAATGAAGCAGTCGAAAGGGAAGTCGATTACTCCTGCTGGGTGGACCATGCCTCAGAATTCTTAGACATCTTCACCAGGTGCCAAACCTTAGTCGCCAGAGACTTATCTCCCCTAGATGGGGTGCCACGTAGTTATCCGGAGACACGCGGACTGATGCCCGGACGCATTATTAATGCATCAACCGGTGAACATCCCCTCCGCCATTAAGTCACCATGGATTACAGCAGCCGTTACCAAATGATGAGCCTCCTCACACAAGGGAATTGTACTAGCCTCCAGCACATTCAGCACCAAGCCTTAATGGCTATGGCGGTCGCAGTAGTCCTTCGCCTTATCATAGGGATTGATAGCATAGAGAAGCATTTTCTCCTTGCAGTGTTCACTCCACCAGCGCATCTGCAATATACTCCATCGGAGCAGAGATTCAAGGCCCCGCCGAAGCTCTAGAGCAGAGCAGTCCGTCTTCCCGGAACCCTGGTCATTCCCAGGGTCTCCACCATGCACAGGGTAAGAGGAAAGCCGCGCAGAGGTGCCTCTTAGTACACGGCCGAGTCTCGACGCCAGCAACAGAGGAAGTTTGAACAGGCGCTGGCCATAGCGTCCACTCGACGAAGCAGGAAACCACGAACACCTCCCATGGCGTAGGTGGAGGAAATTTCTTTAGAGGATGCCATGTAGAGCTACCCCAAGCTCCTGTTGTTTACAATTCCAGATAACTAGAACCCACCTATTGAATTCATAAAGGAAGACAAGCCACCGCCGAGGGACATTCAGAAGGATTTCAAAGCCAATAGCCCGGAGGAGCAATTCCCCACCTGTTTTGTTGAAGAAGATACCCCTCTCGACACAACCGTAGGGACAACGACCCAGTCTCTCAACCATTCGGAGAAGACAAGCAAAGAAGAAATGGAATCTAGACACCAAGCCTCCGTCAACAACCACGGACTGGAGCAACCACCCTTTAATGATTCGGGGCACCTCGCACTCATCTTCGAGCTAAGAAGTCTGATGGACGACCAGGTTTTTGGCCTTGCCAGGATTGACCAATGGCTTGATATGCTCTTCGCAGCCCACTCCAAAAATCTACCACAACGACAATGCCCAACATGTGCGCAGACGTACGTGCTTCCAACAGGCTGGCGAAAGCAGGGAAATGAGAAGACGTGCATGGATAAAACGGTTCAATGATGCTCTCGGTTAGGAGTCCCTTTTTTGTTCTGCATGAAGATCTAGTTCAGTTAGTTTTTTCAATTTCCTTACATCTAGCTTATGGAATACAATTTGAACCTCACAAGTGACAATCCTGGTTTCCTTCGGGCAGGATGGAACCATGTCTATTTTGTTAAAAGAGAAACACTTGGCATAGGATTCCCAGCTATCTCGGTTTCCTGCTTAGGTGGGACAGCTGGCGTCACAAACAATTATTGTATCTTGTTTATGATAATATAATAGGATCCATCTTTTTTACTTAAAAAAAAAAGATAATATAGGAAACTTTGATTGTTGATTAGATGAAGGGATAATTCTTGGTTACTCATCCAACAAAAGGGCCTACAAATGTTATAGTCTAAGGCTACACAAGATTTTTGAAAGTGAAAATGCAAAAGTGGATGATCTAAAATCAAAAAGGACCAAATCTCAAGATAATCCACAATTTGATAAAAACATAAGAGATGATGATGTTGAAGAAATTAAATAAATACAAGAGGATGAATCACAAAGTGAAGATGAAAAGGAAGAGTAAGAATCACCAAGACAAGATACAAAAGAACCATTTAGGAGAATACTAAGAAATCATCATGAAAGTTAAATCCTTGGTAACAAAAGTGTTAGTTGAAACAAGAAGAAAAATAACATATGAATCAGCACAAGCACTGCTCTCCCTAATAGAACCCCAAATATTTTCATAGGCCATCAAATATGAAGATTGGATCAAAGACATGAATGAAGAGCTTGATCCAATAGAGAAAAATCATGCCTAGGAACTTTTCCCAGGACCAAAGAACAAAAATGTGATAGGACCCAAGTGGATTTAAAAAATAAATTTAGTGAAGATGGTCAGGTTATAAAGAATAAAGAAAGATTAGTGTGCAACGGATATGCACAAGTAGAAGGGATTGAATTTAAAGAAACATTTTCTCTTGTTGCAAGAATGGGATCCATCATATTATTTCTAGAATACTCATGCTTTAAGAATATCAAAGTCTATCATATGGATGTAAAGTCTGCATTTATTAATGCAGACCTAAAAGAAGAAGTCTACACAAAACAATGAGAAGGATTTCAACAACCAGGAAAAGAAGAACAAGTGCACATATTGAAGAACGCACTCTATGGCGTTAAACAATTACCCGGAGCATTGTATGCAAGATTGGATAAGTAACTTCTACAACAAGGATTCAAAAGAGGCATGTATAAAAAAAATATCTATCTTAGAATTTAAAAAAGGAAGTTTGTTAGTCACAATGGTATATGTGGTTGACATCATATTTGGATGCAACAATAATGAATGAAGTTATAAATTTTTTCAAGAAATGTCAAAAGACTTTGAAATTTCTATAATTGGAGAGATAAATTTCTTACTTGGACTTCAAATCACTCATTCATCGAAAGGAATGCTTATTACTCAGTCCAAATACCTGAAAGAGATACTTAAAATGTTTGGAATGGTTGAAAGTGCACCTATTAGCACTCCAATGACAAGTAGTTGTAAACTCAACAAGGAAGATGAGTTACCTTCTGTAGATTCAACTCTCTACAGATATATGTTTAAGAGACTACTATATTTGAATGTATCTAGACCTTATATCATGCAGGGAGTAGGAATGGTGGCAAGATTTCAATCATCTCCCAAGGAAACACTTGTGATGGATGTCAAGAGAATATTTAGATATCTTAAGGGAACATCATACTTTGGCTTATGGTATCTAGGGAATAAAGGATTTAAATTAATTTTTTGCACAAATGTTTATTGGGATGGTAGTGTGGATGACAAAAAGAGCACTAGTGGAAGTGCATTTTTCATAGGAGAATGCCTAATCTCATGGTCAAGTAGAAAACAATGATTAATTTCATTATCTACAGTAGACGCTGAATATATTATAGTTGTTGAATGTTACACTCAAATATTATGGATGATACAAACATTGGAGGATATTAAAATTGAATGTAATCAGATGATACCTATCTATTGTGGAAATACAATTTCCATAAACATCTCCAAGAATCTAGTCGTGCATGAAATGACCAAACATACACCCATCAAGTATCATTTCTTGAGAGAGAAAGTTAGTGACAAAAAGGTTATCTTGGAGTATGTTGGTTCAAATTAGTAGATAGCAGACATATTCACCAAACCCCTGCTATAGAAGCATTTGAACATCTAAGACAAAAGTTGGGAGTAATCTCCCTACAATTAAAAAAAAAAAAAAAAAATCATGATGACAGGGGGATAAATGTTGACAGGCCCGGGAGAAAGAAAAAAAATGACAAGTATTGTCACTCAAAACAAAATAAGGTTGATCAATAGACAATCGGTGATGGACCTCATTCTAGTTTCAGAGGCCTTGACATTGATCTCAAAGGAGGAGAAAACAATTGTAAAATTATTACTCATTGTTAAGGGAACATTTTGTTTTACGATGTGTTGTCATCAATACCAAAGGCGGAGATTGATGGAAATATCACATTGGTATTGATGTGAACATGAAGACAAGAAGTACCATAGTGGTGTATGACATGGAACTATAGGAAAATATATAGTAATATTGAGTTACATGAACATAGTGCACTACCAGAATATAGGGGATCTCTTGGTCTAGTGCTTTGAAAGAATGAAAGAATGAAACAATTTCAATTACTATACTGGTCAAGTCGAGTTTTCCTAGTGACTATTTATTGTGTTGAGACAGGATCGCAATGAACAAAACAAATGCTAATGATTCACCCTCTTGAATACTTTCTTGCACACTATCACTTCAGACTGTAGTCGAAGGGAAATTTGTTGATGCAGCACCGAGAACCCTTGATTTTTTAAGATCAACATGGTAGTCTATATTTCGTAGCAATATTTGGTCATCAATATTTCTTGGCCAAAGTTGGATGACCCTTCAAACCAAAGCAATTTCCAACAGCCACCAATGGTTAGATCCACTCAGGAAGTCAATTGTTGAATAAATGCTCATTAATGTCAAAGGTTAGTAAGTGATCAAATATATGTCAAAGGTTAGTAAGTGATTAAATATAAATGTGACCTTGGTATCACTTTAATAAATACAAAAGTGGGAAAGTTAAGTGGAAACCAATTTTATGAAAAAGTGGAAATGAAAGTGGATTAAATATAAATATGATTTTAATAAATAAAAAAAGTTGAAAAGTTAAGTGGAAGTGGAATAAAGAAAAAAGGTAAAAAGTGAAATTGGATTAAAGTAAAAGGTAAAAGTGAAAGTGGAGTTAAAGAAAAAAGGGTAAAAGTGAGAGAGTTCATGATATGTGCACACAGTATTTGCAAACCATGATGTTATTTACCTATGGTAAGGTAAAAAGTGAATTAAATCATGATAGTCAAAATCTATTGACCCAATTGAAAATGTGACTAAACGATCTAAAAGGCACAATGGTTCATTGCATTGTTTTATTCAAAATAGTATGGTTAATATATTATATTCAAAAGGAACATACTTATATAATGAAGAGATACGTTCCTATATTGAAGAAGTACATTGGTTCATTTTTATTTACAAAGAGACACAATGGTTCAATGTCATATTGTCACATGCCCACAATGGGGAATAAATAAATTTCTCTTTTTTCTTAACTCTCTTTAGTTTTCCCTTTCTTCTGTTGCAGGTTCTTCCAATCTGTGACTATTTCCTGAGCCCCCTTTTGATGGGTTTGAGCAATAGGTTCTAGATTTCCATGCTATCCCATTCCTTCATATGTCCTCAAGCTCCCACGACCCAATGGTCCTGATCTCCTCTCTCACAAATCAGGATTTCGGGTTTCGTGACTTTGGAGGTTGGCTTACCTCTATTTCCCCAATTCCATATTTCCCGGTATTATCTTTCTAGATGAACAATATGGATCCCTCATTCAATCAATGACTTTGATCCTTTCGTGAACTCAGAATTCACAAGTTGCGAGTCAGTGAAACGTTGACTTCTCGCCACACATCCCTTCTCGATGGATGGCTAGGATCAAATCATGGCTTTGCGTATCGGGTATTTGGATATTAGTCAACCTTGACTCTTCTGATCCCAGAACTCTCGATGACGTTAGATCAAAGGTACACAATATCTCATGATCCAACGGTCTAGATACTTTATCACAAATTAGGTATTTCCCAATCCTTGATTTCCCGAAGTTCACCTGCGTCAAATCAATGGTCCGCAATCCTCCATGATCCAATGGCTATGATCAAATTGTGATTTTGTGTTTCACGAGTCATCACAACTCTTTCCTTTTAATTTCCTGATGTGTGAGTCAAGGAAATGCTGAGCTTCTGCCATGTTCCCTTCCCAACACCAATGGCTAGGATCAGCTCCACTCTTTCCCTTGTGAATATTCTGAATTCTGAATCCTCGAACTCTCAGATCTTCTTCCATATTTCTACCCTAATGATGGATAGTTCTGATGATTTTGAAACTTTGGGACATGGAAAAGTCCATTATCCTATATAATTTCGAAGGGTTTAACCCTTGTGCACCTTTCCTGGATCCAACGGTTGTTGGTCCTCACACTCATATCTAACAGTCTAGATCCGATCTCCTCTTACGCACTCTTCTAATTGTCTAGAAGTGAACTCCTATGGTCTAGATATCTCACAGTGCTCGATCCAATGGTCACTGCTACTCCTCCTCCTCAACCTTCCCTTTCTTCCCTGACTTTCAATATTTCATATGTTTTGAAGGCCTCATCCCTCGATCTACCTCCTCTGAGCCCTGATATATGGGTCTCTATTTCTGCTTTCCTTACAGAGCTTACAAACTTGAAACAAGTTTGCGTCTTGGACCTCATATGCACTCTTAAAAAGAGCTTATCTCTTCTGAGCTTGGTTCTTAGGGGATTTTGAATTCCCACATACTTTTTCGTTAATCTTCTCACGTCAGATCGATGGTCCATGACCTTCCTTGATACAACGGTCTATATCACATCACAACTTCAGGTTTCGAAAGTTTAGTTGTGCCAACATGAGGATCTCCCGATGTGAGAATCCCTTATATCACCAATCTAATGATCAAGGAGGGTCTCGATAGATCCTTAGATCTATGGTCCATATCACATCGCAACTTGAGGTTTCAGGAATTTAGTCGCACCAACGTGGGAATCTCCCGATGTGAAAATACCCGATCTTGCCAATCCGACGGTCAAGGAGGGTCTTAATAGATCTTATATCTACGGTCCAGATCACATCAAAACTTTTGGTTTCAATATTTTAGTCATGCCAACGTGAGAATATCTCGATATGTGAATTTGCAAAGACTGAAGGAGTCGAGATGCTAATGCCTGCACCCCTTCTTCAAATCTAACAGTCGCGACAGACCCTAGGTTCTCCCAAATGGACATCATCCATTCATATTCTAAATGAATGGATATTCCATTTTGATACTTGAACCTCACTAGTATTCCTGAGCTTTGTTGGCTCTAAAGGACTTAAGAGTTTTTCACTCTTTCTTTTGAACGTAACGGCTGAAATAATTCTTCCGCACACTCCTTACATTCATTCCTCAACTCTAGGACTTAATATGCTCTCAGTCTATGCCCACCTTTCAGAGACTCGGGGAATACCTGCACTACCTCTCCTAAGATTATTAGACTCCTTCCTCGCAGTGATTGCGGGATTCAACGTCTGTAATCAGGGAAGTATTCATGCAACTCTAGGATAGTGACGAAATTCTTTGGGAAGGTGCTTCTGAGAAATTAAACTAGAGCTTAAGAAAATCAAGAAGATATGAAAGTTCTCAAGGAATGAATGCATAATTATAACTTAATCATTCAATACAGAAACCATTATAGGCATATAAATACAAGTCATGCATTCATTATTTCCAATTCAAAGTACAAGGCATAAAAAACTTATCATAACCATAAGGCGTGATGCGAATGTTGAGAAGGGTGCTCATTTCCACCCAACCATAGGCTCAGTCTCTCTCAATGGATTTATCACTGGCCATCCCCGAGCTTAGGACATGATGCTTTGATATTAAATCTCTCACTTCTAGCTCAATTAAAGTTAGGGATGAAGGTTACTCTCCTTCTCCCTATACAATAATAGATGAGGATCGAGGTTACTGTCCTTCTCCTGAATTAGTTTCTATTCTCTGTGATCATAACTCCTTTTCTCTTTCAATCCTTCCTCGAACCCAAGAGTTTTTTCTCTCATATTTGCATTCTTCGCAGACCCTCCCCCTAACCACACTATGCTTCCTTTCTTTCCTTCCTCAACAAGATTGCGTGTGGCTCAAAATCCCAGTCCATGGTCAGGTCCAGAAGCCTTACAGATGGGTGGTCTACCCCATCCCCTCATTATCTCTTGAGGATGTCTTCCCACCTACCAGCCTGAATGTAATTCATTTCGGGTCAGAGGGTTGTTCTAATCTTAAGAAATTAAAACTAGCATAGTACTAGTTCGGTGGAGGTTAATGAAACCATTATGGGTCCCAATAGACTTGGGGAAACAGGGTGTTAGAATTCCCTCCCCCTTAAAGAAATCATCTCCCTTGATGTTCTATCTATCAAGATGATAGGTATGTACAGAAGTAAACAAAATCGCATATTCCTCTCTCATGGCATCTTCCATTTCCCATGTAGCCTCATATGGGTTCTTGAGTGATGTTTCATTCCTGTCTAGTATGCATTGGGGTTTTGGCAGGAATTCTCCCTCGGGTTCCACCTAGATCACACACCAGTCAATTATATGATTAACATCATGTACATATTTATTCAATAATGAAACATGGAAAACATTATGTTCCTTTACTATGGGAGGAAATCCTATCCTATAAGCTACAGGTACCACTCTATATAAGACTTCAAAGGGTCCACAATACCAAGGTTCCAACTTGGCACAGGCTCCCATTCTCAGAGAATTCTTCCGAGGTATAAATATGAGATAGACATGGTCTTCGGCTTTGAACTCTCAGGGAGTTCTCTTTCTGTCGGCGTACCTTTTATGTCGGTCCTGAGAAATTTTCATATTTTTCCTTATCTACACCACTTGTTGTTCCATTTCTTTCATCATGACAAGTATGATTATAATTCTGTCCACTAGATTACTCTAGCTGACTGGAATCTTGGATTGTCTACCATAGAGGACTTCGAAAGGGCTCATATTCAAGGATCCCTGATAATCGTTGTTGTACGCAAACTCTACCAATGGGTAGGTAGTCTTCATAGTTCTTAGGATGATGCATTACATGCATCCTTAGCACGTCCTCTACTATTTGGTTCACTCTTTTGTATGTCCATCAGTTTGAGGGTGATAAGCTATGCGGAATAGTAATTTTGTCTCCAGACTGACCATTAGGGATTTCCAAAAGTTTGAAGTGAACTTGGTATCTCAGTCAGATACAATTTCCTTGGGCATGCCATGCAATCTAAATATCTCCTTCATGAAGATGTTGGCAATATATATGGCCTTGCAAGTTGATTTGATAGGAATGAAATGAGAAAACTTACTCGGTTTGTCCACCACAACTAAGATGGCATCATTTTTCTTGGTTGACTTTGGTAATCCGGTGATAAAATTCATGGAGATGGTTTCCCATTTCCATTATGGGATCTATAGGGGTTGTAATAATCCTGTTGGATGTCGGTGCTCTACCTTAACTTGCTGGCATTCTAGGCATGTAGCTAGATAGTTAGCTATGTCCTTTTTTAACCCAGGCCAATATAATTGTTTTTTAGTGGCCGTGATCATCTTCTGATATTCTGGGTGACCAGTATATGGTCTATTATGAAGTTCATCCATTATGAACCTCTTCAAGTTGTCACAGTTTGGAATATACAATATGTTTCTATAAGTCAGTAGCCCTTCCTTGAGCATTTGGTAGCTTTCATACTTTTCGTGTCTTAGGTATGAGTTCACGGTCTTGAAGAATGCATCTTTCTTTTGTGCATTTTGGAATCTTTCCCTGACATCTGTTTCATAGGTGCTTACTATTTCCAGATGAATCATTTTTATACTTCTGCTAAGGGAATTGGCCAGCCTATTTTCCTTTCCTTTGATGTGTTTGATTTCGAAATCAAACTTACTAAGAAGATCCATCCACCTAGCTTGCCTGGAATTGAGATTTGGTTGATCAAACAGGTGCCTCAAGCCACAATGGTCTGTCATAAGTGAAAATCTCCTTCCCAGGAGGTAGTTCCTCCACATTTTTAAAGCATGTACTATGGCAGCCAACTCTAGGTCATGGATCGCATAATTGATCTCATGCTCGTTTAATTTTCAAGACGTGTAGCAAATTACACGTCCCTATTGCATAAGGAGTCCTTTGAGTCCTTCCTTCCATGCATCTGTACACACGAGGAAATCATTATCCGGGTCTGCAATCTTCAACACGAGTGCATGGGTTAGGAGGTATTTCAGTTCTTGAAATCTTTCTTCACATTTTGATGTCCAAATGAATTTGATCCCCTTTTTCTAGAAGGGAAGTGATTGGACAACCAATCTTGGAAAATCCTTTTATGAACCTTCTATAGTATCCTTCTAATACCATGAAGGATCTGATGTATGATACATCCTTTGGGCTAGGCCAATCCATAATAGATATGATCTTATTGGGGTCCACTGCCACCCCTTCCTTAGAAATTACATTGCCTAAATAATGGACTTGCTTCTGAAAGAAGTCGCACTTGATAAACTTAGCATAGAGATGATGATTTCTTAGTACTTGAAGTAGGAGTCTAAGATTTTCTCCATGCTCCTCCCTTTTCTTGGAGTATATTAGGATATCATCAATGAAAACCAATAAAAATTTGTCCAGAAATTTGCTGAGTACATTATTCATCAAGCACATAAAAGTGGTCGGGGTATTGGTTAACCCAAATGGCACAACCACAAATTCATAGTGAACATACCTCGTTCTAAAGGTTGTTTTTTGGATGTCTTCATCCTTAATACGGAATTGGTGGTATCCATTCCTTAAGTCGATCTTCGAGAATATGGAATCACCTCCCAATTGGTCGAACAGGTCATCAATTCTTGGTAAGGGGTACTTGTTCTTTATGGTTGTCTTATTGAGTTGTCTTTAATCTATGCCCAGTCGGAGTGTGCCATCTTTCTTTTTAACATACAACACAGGCGCTCCCCACGGAGATACACTGAGTTGGATGTAGCCTTTGTCCATCATCTCCTTTAGCTATAGCTTGAGCTCAACCAACCTTGGTGTTCTCATCCTATATGGTGTTCTAGATGCTGGTACCGCTCCTGGTGTAAGCTCTATCAAGAAATCAATATCCCTTCTCAGAGGTAGACCTGGTACTTCTTCGGGGAACACGTCCTTATATTCTCTTAATATCAAGTAGTCCTCTCAGTTTGGTTTGTTGTCATCAATGAATTCCAACACCTGTATTGCATACAAGGAACACCCTTTTATGTAATACTTCTTCATTTGAATGGCTGATATTTGTCTCACTGAGACAAGATTCTGAATTCCTTGGAGGGTCATCGTTCTCCCTTCTTCATTTACACATTCTAAATTTTTATGATAAAATTCCACTTTAGTTTTATAAGCGGCCAACCAATACATACCAATCAACAAGTCATATGAACCCAAGGGAAGTATGTTAAGGGTCACCCGGGTGGGCAATCCACCCATGATGAATTGACAGGTTAGTATGGCTTCTGCCACCTTTCTTTTGGTCCCAATGGATAATTGCACCAACCATGGTTTAACATGTCTAATTGGTTTCAGTTTACACTTATCAATGGCTTGAGGGGCCACATAACTCAAATTAAACTTAGATCAATTAAAATAGAAACTAGATGGTTGGCGATCATACCTTCCAGTTCCACTACTGAAGCTTGGTGGTCTACTTGATTATTTTCCAAGGCTGCATAGTTTTGTGGCATGATCCTATCCACATCATTGACGGTGATAGCTTCTTGGATATTGTAGTCTCTCTTATTGTTCTATTGTCTGTGTGGGCAGTCCCTCAATTTATGATCTTCTCCAAAACCCCAACATTTTAAGGGTTCCTTCTTTTAGGTTATTAGTCTTTGTTGGGACTGTCTTAAAAGGTTTATTTCCACTTTGAGAGGGGAAATTTTTCTGATATACACTTCTAACAGGAAGGATCCCTTTAGAATATTTTCCATAGTTATTAAATCTTGAGGATTTAAACCCTTTCTTCTGGAATCTCGAACTATTATTCTTCTTCCAGTCCTCGTGGTGTCTTGTCTTACTCCCAAACTGTTCATAACAATACCTCGCCTTCTGAATAGCTTCTTCTAAGGTCTTTGGTTCGTCAAACTCAATCCCATCATGGCAGGTCTGAGGTAACCCACTAATGAACCACTGCATTTTTTATTTTTCTTCTTTTATTTAGGGTCCATACCTCAGTAGTTCAATGAATTTATTGAAAAATCCATTTTTGGTGAGCTTCCCCAGCCGGAGCTCATACAATTCCTTAGTTTTCCCATCCATGTATTTTTTCTGACAAATACTGATTCCTAAAGTATTTCTCAAACTATTTCCATTACAATTCTTTCTCATGGAATCCTTTCACATTCCTAAGGTCTTCCCACCATATGGAAGCCTTTCCATTCAAGTTGAAGATGGCTATTCGAGCCTTCAAGTTTTGAGAGTAGTCATGATCTCTGAAATACTTCTTTAAACCAAGAAGCCAAGCTTCCACCTCTTCTCCCTTCTTAATATCTCCATCAAAAGAGGGTTGTTTGGATTTCTTGAACTCTTCGGGACTATGGGTTTTGGAACACTTCCGTTTCTTTCCTTTCCTGTGAGGATGCGAGCTAGCCCTACTACTAGAAGATCCTTTGAAGTTGTCAGCTTCCTTTCCAGAGGACTCTCCCGATGAGTGTCCTCTGCCTCCAGGTTGGACCTTCTTCGCGGTATTTCTCCCAGTGGGGTCACTTAGGGAGTCATGTTTTTGGATCTCAGGTGGACTGTGACTTCTCTTCTTGTGTCATCGGTCCACATGACTAGTTGTGGGTTCATGTTGCAGTTGCCTCTGTATGTCGGATAATATTTGTAGCAAGACTGTGTTAATTTATGTTTGTTTCTCTTTCTCCTTTATCAATCTCTCATTGTTGGCCTTGAAAATCTGTAACTCGGCCCTGAGGCTCCTTACAGTTTCATCCAGATCAGGAGGGGTTTCCACTACCCTCCTTTCATCAAATTCTTCATCTCTATTGTGGGAGCCATCCCCCACTTCATGAAACGTCACCTTCCTTTAGTCTTGGATATTTCCCTTGATTCACTGACTTCTTGAGTGTTGACAAAAACACTTATTGTTATCTAACAATATATCAGTTTATGAACAATACACGATTCAATTTCTTAAATGCATACACACAGTAGAAAGTTTCACTCTTTTCTTTAATAACATTTTTAACCAGAATTTTAAGAAAGAGGCAAGGTAGGGTGTCACTCCTTTAAAAGTACTCCAAATAGAATTTTAAGTGAATTGTCTGTAAGCCCAATTAGGACAAGTTTTGTAACCATGCTTTGATACCATTTTGTCACACACCCACAACGAGGCATAAATAAATTTCTCTTTTTCTTAACTCTCTTTAGTTTCCCCTTTCTTCTATTGTAGGTTCTTCTGATCTGCGACTCTTTCATGAGCCCTCTTTTGAAGGTTTTGAGCAACAGGTGCTATATTTCCATGCTATCCCCTTCCTTCATATGTCCTCAAGCTGTGACCACACTCACCCGCGATCCAACGGTCCTGATATCCTCTCTCCCAAATTGGGATTTCCTGTTTGGCAACTTTGGAGGTTGTCTTACCTTTGTTTCCTCGATTCCCAATATTCACTTTCTATATGAATTGTTTGGATTTCTCCTTCAATCAATAGATGTGATACTTTCACGAACTCCAACTTCATGATTTGTGAGTCAACAAAACACTAACTTCTCTCCATGTGTCCCATCTCGATGGATGGCTAGGGTCAAATAGTGTCTTCGTGTATCGAGTATTTGGATGTGAGTCAACCCTGACTCTTATGACCCCAAAAATTATGACGGTGTTAGATCAACAATCCATGACCTGCCATGATCTGATGGTCTAGATCCTTCCTCGTGAATCATGTCTTTCTCGATCCCTGATTTCCCAAAATTCACCCACATGAAATCAATGGTCTGCAATCCTCCGTGATCCAACGACCGTGATCAAATCATGAGTTCATGTTTCATGAGTCATCACAACTCTTTCCTTTGAATTTCCCAATGTGATATTCAGAGAAATGATGATCTTCCTCCAAGTTTCCTTCCCAGCACCAACGGCTAGGATCAACTCCACTCTTTCCCTTGCGAATCTTCCAAATTCTGAATTCTCGAAATCTCAAATTTTCTACTATATGTCTACCATTATGATGGTCGGTTATGATGATTTCATAACTTTAGGACTTGGCAAAGTCCATTCTCCAATATACTTTCGAAGGGTTTAACCCTCATGCACCTTTCCTGGATCCAACAGTTGTTCGTCCGCTCACTCAGATATGACGGCCCAGATATGATCTCCTCCTACGCATTCTTCTAATTGTCTGGACATGAATTCCCATGATCCAGATCTCTCACAGTGCTCGATCCAATGAACACTTCTCCTCCTCCTCCTGAGCTTTCCCTTTCTTCCATGACTTGGAAGATTTCATATGTTTCAGAGGCCTCGACCCTCGATCTACCTCCTGTGAGCACTGATATATGGGTCTCTACTTCCTCTTTCCTTCCAGAGCAAACAAACTTGAAAAAAGTTCTCCTCTTGGACCTCATCTGTACTCTTAAAAAGAGCTTATCTCTCCTGAGCTTGGTTCTTAGGGGATTTTAAATTCCCATGTACTCTTGCATTAATCTTCTCGTGTCAGATCAACGGTCCATGAACTTCCTTGATACAACGGTCTAGATCACATCACAAATTTGAGTTTCGGAAGTTTAGTCATGCCAACATGTGGATCTCCTAATGTGTGAATCCCCAATCTTGCCAATCCAAAGGTCAAGGAGGGTATCGATAGATCCTTATATCTATGGTCTAGATCACATCCCAACTTCAAGTTTTAGGAGTTTAGTCACACCAACATGTGAATATCCTGACGTGTGAATCCCCGATCTCGCCAATCCGACAGTTAAGGAGGGTCTTGGTAGATCCTAGATCTATGGTCCAGATCACATCGCAACTTCAGGTTTTGATAGTTTAGTCACACCATCATGAAAATATCCCGATGTGCCAATTTACAAAGACTGAAGGAGTCGATGCATTAACGCTTGTGCCCCTTCTTCAAATCTAACGATCATGACAGACCCTGGGTTCTCCTGAACGGACATCATCCATTCATCTTATAAAAGAAAGGATATTCCCTTTCGATACTTGAACCTCACTATTCTTCCTGAGCTTTGTTGGCTCTGAAGGAATTAAGAGTTTTTCACTCTTTCTTTTGAACATAACGCTTGGAAGCGTTCTTCCGCACACTCCTTACATTCATTCCTCAACACTAGGACTTAATATGGTCTCGATCTCTATCCACCTTGTAGAGACTCGGTGCATACATGCACTACCTCTCCTGAGGTTATTAGACTCCTTCCTCATAGTGATTGCGGGGTTCAACCTCCGCAATCAGGTAAGTACTCACATGACTCTATGATGGTGATGAAATTATCTGGGAAAGTACTTTCGAGGAATTAAACTATAGCATAAGGAAATCAAGCAGATATGAAAGTTCTCAAGGAATGAATGCATACTTCTATCTTAATCATTCAATACAAAAACCATTATAGGCATATAAATACAAGTCACGCATTCATTATTTCTAATTCAAAGAACAAGGCATAAAAACACTTATCAGAACCATAAGGTGTGATGTGACTTTTGAGAGGGGTGCTCATTTCTACCCAAACATAGGCTCAGTCACTCCCAATGGATTTATCATTGGCCACCCTCGAGTTTAGGCCACAATGCTTTGAGATTCAATCTCTCACTTCCATCTCAATAGAATTTAGGCACGAAGGTTACTCTCCTTCCCCCTATACAAGAATAGATGAGGATGAAGGTTACTCTCCTTCTCCTGACTCAGTCTCTATTCTCTTTGATCAAAACTCACGTTCTCTTTCAATCCTTCCTCGAACCCAAGATTTTCTGCTCTCTTCTTTGCATTCTTCGTAGGCCCTCCCCATGTCCACACCACGCTTCTTTTCTTACCTTCCTCAACAAGATTGCGTGTGGCTCGAAATCCCAATCCGTGGTCAGGTCCGGAAGCCTTATAGATGGGCGGTCTATCCCATCCCCTCATTAACTTTTGAGGAGGCATTCCCACCTACTAGCCTAACTGTAATTCATTTCAGGTCAAAGGGTTTCTCTGATCTTGAGAAATAAAAACTAGCATAGTACTGGTTTGGTGGAGGTTAACGCAACCATTCTGGGTCCCCTCCATGATATTTTCATTAGAAATCATGGTCTCTCTTAGTACATCCCCTTATCAACAGTCATGCAACACTTTAACATTATCTATTAAAATAAAAGGGTTTACATTCATCGACCTTCATACAAAGGTCAACCAAATCAAACATTTACACGTTGAGTTTTCCATAGTTCCTGGCCATTAAAGTTATAGTTACAGAATGGGGGAAATAGGTTGTTACATGTATACATGTTGGATGAATATATAAACAAGAAAATATGTTGAAAGAATGTGTTTGTTGGTTTTTTCTCTTTTACTTCTTCTTTGGATGAAACGGGTTCAGATCTCAACAGGTTTCCAACAAAACTCTAAAAAACTATCGGCCCTCCTGGTAAGCCAGAAGGAAACGTTGCACATAGGGTGCACATCACAGTCTCACCTAAGATAAATTCTATGGATGACTACAATACTTAGTTGTTTGCAGTCTAGGAATGAGTGGGGATCTGGGGTTGTGTTCTTTCTTCCTTCTGAATTATCTTTGTTAATCATTCAATCACTTCTATGATTTATTCATCTTTAAACCTATGCATGAATGCTTATAAATCTGATCTGACCATTCATTATTTAAGATAAAGATCAACAGAAAGAAAAGAATTCATTAACAATCACACATAACACAAGGGTTATCGTGGTTCACCCCCTCGTGGGGATACGTCCACAAAGATATGAATTATCTGCTCTTTTATTTATTCTTCTACAAAATCTTGCATTGCGCGCATTACATCTTCAGTAATACAATTAAGATTGAGGGTAAGAACCCTCTATGAGGTGGACTAGAACACATAACGATCCTCATCCTATGACCTAACCCTCATAAACTACCTTACTCGACTCTTCTACAAACTTATTAACAATCCCACAACGGCCTAATAATGAACCCTCTTGGCTATTACATGATATATCTCTATCTCACACATACATATCTATCCCTCTCTCACATCCCTAACTTGTTCATATCTATCTCTTCCTCACATCTACCCTTTACCTAGACCTTTGAGGTCCTTATTTATACTATTTTATAGGCTTGTATTCATTACAATCCTTATAAAAACCCATAACACTACCATGGTTAGGTTGTTATGCCTACGCGCCATGTTTCTTTTCCTCCTGCATGTTGCTTTTCCTTCTTTTTCTACATGTTGTTTTCTTGCCACCTGTTGCACGTGCTGCAAAATTAGGTCTTTCTCGAAACATATCTTTCTCCAAAAATAGGATTGCACTCGAAATAGAATTCCTTCTCAAAATAGTCTTTCACCCAACAATCCCCCAACACTAACATGTGGCTCATCCCCCCAACACTGACATGTGGCTTATCCCGAGCCACTCAGGTGGTGCGTGTTCCTTGTACCTTCCTTTCCAAACTGTGAAAATTCTCTATTAGTTCCTTTCCTTTTGTCCTCATTTGTGCAACTTTGTCTATTAGCGCCTCGATTGTATGTGTTGTTATCTCTTCCTGTAGTAATTTTGTGCCCTCTGACTGTGCTTGTTCCATGTTCATGTTCTCTTCCTCTAGCTGCATAATCATCTGTGCTACTTATTCCTGGAGGGGTTCCAATTGGGCTTGTGTTTCTTTCTTATTTGTATTCAATTTCTTTAACTCTGTCTATAGAGTCTTCATTTCTTTAGTGCCCTACAAGTGCTCTGTAATATCATTATTTTCTGACGTTACTTTAGCTCATGTATGGTAGTGTTGATTTTGTCCTCTTGTTGGTCCCACTGTTGGACCTTTTCATCTTCTTCTAAAATGGTCCATATATGCACAGTTATGTCCAACAACTCTATGAATTCCCTTGATTATTTTTCCATCTCCACTATCTCGAGTGAATATTTCTATTCTCTCTATTATTGAACCTCTGGAGGAGTCATAGGATTAATCTTTTCTTTGAGCTCCTTGATTTCCTTCCTATATCCCTCAATTTTTTGTGAAATAATTTTTATCTTCTCCATTGCAATCCTCTCAAGTGCTTGTGTGTTGTCTGGGATGCGATTATATACCATTTTCAACCCCTGTTCTAGCTTGTCCATGTGTTCTTTCTCCTCCACTTTCTTCGAGGTTAGTTGGTCGCAAGTGATTTATAACATTTTGGTGACTCCCCGACCCACCTCCAGGTTAGTCACATCTACATGGGCTCTACATTGCACTTCTTTCATTATGTTGGCATGGAGTCCATATAATGCCTTCATGGGTATCTACACCATGGTGACTTCAACTTGCTCGATTTCCCCCATGGGTTTCTGCACAATTTCATGATCCATTTTGATCATTTGGAGAGTGATCGTGAATGTCTCCCTACCTAGTACTGCCAATTGTATTGTCTCCTCTATTTATTTCTACATAGGGGGTCACTGTGTTTTTTCCTCTCATTGTTCTATGGTCTGTGGTCTTGATTGACTCCATAGTTCTTGTAGAGTTTCATGGACTTCTATGAGCTTATCCATGATCTCTTCTCTTTGTGCCTCTTTAATACAGACCACCTCTTCCCCCATGTCTTGGACCTTGTCCGCAACTAACTCAGCATCATCCTTTGTCAGTGTGATGATTGGGTCTTCCGTGACATAATTCCTTTTTTTGCACACCTCTTCTACCTGCATTGGTTTCCTTGTTGTCTATGAGCGTTGCACCCCACTTGTTGTAACCTACACCCTTTCTTCACCATTTTGTGATGTATCCCCCTTTTTGGTATCTTGTTTGTTGTTTGTCCTTGTCGTTGTTGTTTTCCTCCTTGGTCTTTTAATCATGTTGCTTCTTCCTAATGGTTGATTCTGTGTTGCAGCCTTTCTAGTGTTATTGGTTGGGTTGTTTTTTTCGCTGAGGAACCTGCTTCAACGTTTTCCTTGGGCTTGGTGGATTGCATTGTGGTTGGCCTTATTGTTGGTTTTTCTACTAGTATCTTCCACTATGAAAGCCAGTCTCTAATTATTCTGTCAACTTCTTCCCTAGTGATGCAATATTGCATCTCCAACCATGCCTTCTTTGGATCCCTTACGGTCTAGATCCACATGTGATGCATGGATTCCTTGAACCTGGATATCCCTTCAGTTTCTTGGATTACCTTCATAGGAATGTGCCACACATTGGTTGTGTGTTGTTTTATTTATTTCAGCAACATCACAAACATTGTGTTTTTTTCTTGTTTATTTTTATTATCCTTGGCCTTCCAGAGGCACTCATATCTAGCCGCGTAGAGTTTTATTTTCCTATCTAGAAAGGTTGAAAACTTTGGCACCTACCACCCTACCAAGGATATAAGAATGATGAGCCAATAGTAATGGCAATCGGTTCCATTATCCTGCACATATCTACAATCAACCAAAAATTGGTTTGGTAGGTACGGTGCCCAACTAAACATCACTCCTTCTGAACACTACACAACTACTGCTATGACTCCTGTTGGAGCTTCTTCTTTTCTGCATTTCCTCGGCAACTTGCAAGACATAAGCTTGTTGTAAAACCTCGTCGCATTTTCATTAATTTTCTTAAGAACAATGCCTATGTTTCCCCTACTAGTGCTAGATTGTTCTTTTACCATCTTGGTGATTTCTTTCTCACATGCATTGTTATCCAAGTTGGAAAGTACTCCTATGTCTGCATGCCGACTATAGGTAATCCTGTGATCCTAGAAATCAATGCCACATCTAGTTGTACTAGCTTATCCATCGAAAGGATGCCACCATCTACCTAGGATACTAACTATTTGACGCAGATCCCGATGTTTTTACTGTGCCCGAAGTGTGGTATATCGAAGAGGTTTATTATGTCAGAGTTATACAACCCCATTATCCATGGTGCAGACTCCATTATCGGTTCACCTAGGGGTCCAATTTCCCCTATATTTTCTAAGTATGTCTCTTTGACCAATTCTAGGAATTTAGTCACATCACGCACATCATGGTACAAGTACCTAATTTTTGGTACTTTTCCAAGCATATCATCCACAGTGACCATCGTGTTTGGGAGATATGGAAGTGTGATGTATGTGGCATCTTGCACCTTTCTTTTCTACCCTATAGTAGATGGGCCTACCTATGTTATTTATGTGTCCTCTTATTCCCTCTCAGAATCCAACCGGTCAGTGATGTCCTCAACCAACATCTCTTCTACTTAGTGTCCATGTTATTTCATCAGGTTTAGCGCGCATTTTGGGATTAGGGTTTGATATACCATTTCAGGTCCTGGAACTCTTCCCTATTTCCCCTTGCGGTGTTGTTGATGTTTTCTCTTCAATCTGTGTCAGGTTGATTGACTATGTGTCCGATGTAGTGACATATTCAATCTCGACCATGTTCTTGAGTTGTCTCATTCTTTCCTTGTGCCTTTGGCCCTATCGAGTAACCCTTACATACTTTCTTGAAGCCTCGAACATCAGTCGGGTCATCTTTTATCCAATTACAACCGGGTCATGCATTAGCTCAAAACTTAGTGATTTTTTAGCACAGAGTGAGATACAAAGTGCATGCTCTAGCTAGAAATTTACGAAGAAGCAAGAGAGTGTGAAAATTGGATAAAAKATGACCCGACTGATGTTCGAGGCTTCAAGAAAGTATGTAAGGGTTACTCGATAGGGCCAAAGGCACAAGGAAAGAATGAGACAACTCAAGAACATGGTCGAGATTGAATAACATCAGTCGGGTCATCTTTTATCCAATTTTCACACTCTCTTGCTTCTTCGTAAATTTCTAGCTAGAGCATGCACTTTGTATCTCACTCTGTGCTAAAAAATCACTAAGTTTTGAGCTAATGCATGACCCGGTTGTAATTGTTTTTCACCTTTTGTGTGCATTTTCACCAAGTGTATTTTTTCTTAGGCAATCTCTTCCAATGTTGTCATGGTAATTGTTGCGCGTGACTTTTTCTCACTTTCTTGCGGTTCAGTCAACTTCTGCCTCTTTTTGTGTTTTTCTTCTTTTCCTATTTTCCTATTCCTTTTTTCTTCTTTTTCCCATTTTTATTTCTTTTTATCATTTCTTTTCCTAATATCTACTATAGTACACTATATACATGCATTTCTTAGTGCGCTATAACTTTTAAGGGTTAGCAGGTCGATTGTTCCTGTATAATTTTAGTCGACTACTGTTAATCATGCCTTTCAGTTCTGTTCCTTGCAAATCCTTTAGTTGTACCGATCACCCATATGTGGCAGTGTTTACTTCATATGGCCCTAGCCAATGCATTCTAAACTTACCAGGGTGTTGCAAAAAGTTGTTGTCATAGAGAAGAACTAAGACTCCCTCCTTAAATCTATTCCTTTTAATATGTCTATCATGCCAAGCTTTGTCCCTATATTTATGTACTTCCTAGTGTAATCTTGCCAGAATCGTGTCCTCTTCCATTTCCATTAGTTGGTTTAACCTCTCCTGTATTGTGCCTAATTCTATCATGTTGGTAATTCCTTCTACGCACATACTGGGTACCATAAATTCTAATGGAACCATTGCATCCTTTCCATATACCAATATGAATGGTGTTTTTCCTGTCAACTTCTTGCATGTGGTCCTATCTGCCCATAATACTACTAGTGTTCTCAAGTCCCAATCATCCTTCTTAACATTGCATATCTTAGTCAATGCATTCTCCAAAATCTTATCGAAATCTTCTACTCTTCCATTTTCCTGGGGATGATATGGTGTGCTCTTTTGATGATAGACTTCAAACTCCTCATTCATAGCCTTGACGGTATTATTAATAAAATGAGTGCCTTGGTAACTCATCAATATCCTAGGACATCTAAATATGGTGATCACTTGCTCAAATAAGAAGTGTGTTGTTGTCTCTGCGCTACAATATTTGACTGGTGCTACTTCTTCCCATCTTGTTAAGTATTCATTCACAGTAATGCTATATCTATCTCCTTACCTTTGGTTGGTGGATTAATAGGTCCAACAAAGTCTATTTTCCATTTTTCAAATACCGACAAAGTCACTTGTGGTCTTAGGGGAATCTCATCCCTTCTATTGGGTTTGCCAACCCTCTGACATACATCACAGTTCTGGCAATATTCCTTGGCCTCTTTATGGACTGTTGGCCACCTTAATCTTGCACGCAATACCTTATGCATAGTAGTTTTTATTGCATAGTGTCCTCTAGATATACCTACATGAACTTCTGCCAAAATTATGGGTTGTTCATGTTCCAATACACACCTTCTCAAAATAATATCTACATCCATCTTGTATAATTAACGTGGAATGAGTTGATAGTCTGTAGCTATGACTACTAGGTATTTCTTCTTTGTGGTGCTACATTTTTGTGGCACAAAATCTATACTTAAGTACTAAATAATATCAGTGAAGTATTCATCATCTATCTGTACTGAAAATCATTGTGCATCAAGGAAGTTGTCTTCCAAGTTAGTAGGTTCTTCTCCATTGGTTACTCTTGACAGGTGATCAAGTCCTGTATTCAGATTCCATGGTTTGACTATCACTTCAAAATTAAATTATTGGAATAATAATAGCCATCTATAGATCCTCCCTCCCAACACTGACTTATTGATTATATATTTGAGGGTATAATGGTATGTGAACATTTTAAAGTGATTACCTAGTAAATAGTGCTTGAATTTCTAAACTTCATATACCATGGCTAGGCCTTATCTTTCAGTGGTGTTGTAAATATTATTTGATTCTAACAATTTTCTTCTTGCAAAGGATATAGTATGGTGTAAGTCCCCTGCTCCTGGCTACTCTAGAATCACTCCAATTTCTATGGCTGATGAATCTATGTGCACATGAAATGTCTTTTTCCAATATGGAAATACTAATATAGGTGTTGTCACCATATTTTCCTTTAGAGTGTCCAATCCTTGTTGACAATCCTCATTTCACTAAAATTTGGTGTCCTTCTTTAACAATTTCTCCATCGGTGCAGTAATATATACATGCCCCTTTATAAACTTCTTGTAATAGATTGTATTTCCCAGTGTTTCTCTTAACTAGAACATTGATTTTGGTGGTGGTAAATTTACAATGTTTGCAATCTTACCAGGGTCCACTAGTAAACCTTGTTTACACACTATATGTCCCAACAATATCCCAAAAGGTGTACCAAAAATGCATTTCTTTATCTTTAATGATATCTGACATTTCCTGCATCTTTACAACATTTGTCTTAACACTTCTACATGGTCCTTTAACATACTATATATATTTCAGTCATCCAGATATACTTCTAGAAACAAATGTATGAATTCCTTAAAAGAATCTATCAATACCCTTGAAGATAAAGTTGGTGCATTCTTCATCCCAAATGGCATGAATGTATATTGGTAGGATCCCCATTCTGTAGAAAAATTAGTCTTATACCTATCCTCTAGAGCTATTTTTATTTGATCCTAACCTGAGAATACATCTGCAAATGAGTATGCTTCCTAACCTCCCACATTATCTAAGACCTCATCTATAAAATGGGTAGGGAAAGGGACCAGGGTTGTGTAAACAAGCATCATTGAGTTTCCTCATATCTACAAAAATTCTTATCCCCCCCTTGCTTCTTTTCTTGGACTACCATCAGACTGATCCATTCGTATTCCTCTATTGGTCCTATATTGTCAGCTTCCAACATTCGGTCATTTTTTTCTTTCACTTTCTGCTTATACACTGGATTCAGTGTGTATGGTCTCTGTATGACATGTCTAGCCTCATGTTTGAGGGGTATTTTCATCTCACCTAGCTCCCATGCTATGCCTTTAATATCTGTAAAGGTCATTGGGAACAGGTCACTGTATTCGTGCAATAACTATGTTATTATTTCTATTGTTTTCTCATCCCAATAGTCTCCAATACTTGTCATTTTAGGATTGTCATTCATCCCAATGTTGACTTTATTGACTTTTAGTGGTGCAGTTGTTATCACTGAAAAATCGTCTGCAATGTTACACACAATGGTTGAAGAAACACATCAATTCCAACAACAATTAGTCCACCTACAACACCAAAATCCATCAAAAAGGAAAAAAACTATATACTTGGTTCAAAAATCAAAGTGCGCAAATTCACCAAAGGAAGTGTGCACACAATGCACAGAATGTGTAGGATAAAACAACCCACAACATGCACTATGTGCAAGATGCATGACTGTCTACGAGAAAATCCACGCACTTCTCATGAACAATGCATTTATGAATCTTGTTGGCCCCTCAACCACTTCTAGTCCAACCCCCATCACGATTTGACACTCAGATTTGAGCAAAATCTAGCTTAGAGGTTGGTCAAGGGCTAGAGAGTACCCTAAAAGGCCCCTTGTTCACACTATGAACCAGTTGTATATTTCCATGAATGGACACTATACATATGTGCCATGGGTGTGCTACAAAAATAAGAAATTCAAGGTATTGCTATGCTACAAGAATTCTTCTTGGAGAATCCTCTTTTCTCTTTCAATCATTCAAGAACTATAGCAAGGGCCATTCCACTTACCTCTTGAGAGGATTGGAATTGTATTTCTTCACCATTGTCATTTTCCATTGTAAGAAGAGAAGAGCTCTCTATTAGGGAACTCAAGAGCCCTCTCAAGGAGGAAGAGGGGATTCATAAGTCACTACCTTTCTCTATGGTGTTTATCCTATCAATATATTGATCCATTGGTAGCTATATGATGATCATTTTTTTCTTTTCATGGTTCTAGTTCTTGCAAGCTTCTTTAACATTTTATTTCCCTTTGTTTTTAGTTTTATTTCTTTTTTTTTTATGTGTATTTAGTTATCTAATAAACTCACAAACCTCTTTCTTTTCTAGTTGACTTAACTAAGTAGGTAAGTGTTGTGTTTTTTCTCACCCACGTGAGAAAACCAAAACAACAAATTGTCGACAATACTGGGAATCAGTATCAAATTCTGTGCTATTTAAGTATTGAGAGAACTTATTTTTAATTTTTTTGATATGCATATACCAAAACCGGCCTAGTCCAACCTTCCCAAGTCAAAATTCAGAGCCAAGGAAAGCGAATTTCACTTGGAAATTTCTTCCCCGACGCATGACAGGAAGTATGTGGCTTTCAAGGCACACAGATGCGCATTGTGTGCATAACAACCTTCATTACTCTACACATTCTACGCATTCTCTGTCCTCTGCGTGCCTGTCAGAACTACAGCCTGTGCATAAGTTCACTTTTTTCAAATTGTAAGGGTTTTTGTGAGTGGTTTGAGGGCCCATTGCCTTCAGATTGTAATTTCCTGCACTTTGTAAAGCAACCACACTTCACTTAGAGTCTTTTCTTACAAGAAAGGTTAGCTAACATAAATACATAGGGGTAAAAAGAATCATTATTCTTCCCTTTGCTTTGTTTCCACATGGATGGCTCATTTGACATTTAAAATTTTTAGTTGAAGTTATTGCTTTTTCAAAAACAATCAATTAATTTGGGACTAGAAATCAATTTTAACCCTCAAGTATTCTCTTCCCCCGCACCCAAGTGTGATCTCCAGAATCAGAAAAGGTGGTTGAAAAGAAATTTCATCTCTCTTAAAAAATCATTAGGAGAGGACACAGCCCCCCTAGGGTACTTCTTAGTTTTGGAAATCATCTTAAACCTTTGTAAGGGCCCATACATGCCCACATGTTTGCAATCTTATAATAGTTTCTAAATACTTTCTTAGTTTAGACAACACTCTAGGAAAGTTTAAAAGATCAAGTAACGGGCCCATACATACCTACATGTCTAAAATTCTAGGATAGTTTCAAAATATTTCTTAGTATAGACAACATTCTAGGGAGTTTAAAGGATTTGTAAGGACCCATATGTCCACATTGTTAGTTCTTTAGGGCTTTAAATATTTCGCAAGGTTGTACCAAAGAAACATACTAAGCTAGGTATGGAGATTTGTAAGGACCACGGGAAGTCCACATGTTGCAATATTACACTTAACTTATTAAAATCTTTTGCAACACTTTTCACTTTCTTGCACACAAAGGCACTCATCACACACATAATTTCTATTAGAATAGTGGAGGTTGAAGTAGGCTTTCTTTTGTAGTACTCACAAAGTACTTTAAAGGAACTCTGAAATATCTAACTACTTCTTTAGAAATATCCACACCAATTTAATTCAAATGAGGTTTGTCCATGACCCAAATCTCTCAGCCCACCACATCTAAAAAAAATTCTAAGAACGCACTAAATTTTCCTCCATGGGAGGTGCCAAAATAAATTTTTTAGTCTATGTAGGATCTTAGGGGTAGGCATCCAAATAACCCCCTGTTATCAGGTTCTCACATTTTGAAACAATAGAAGTTGAAAATAGAGATCTTTCAAATCCTCCAAGTCAAGTGTTCGTATACCATAAGGAAGGGAGATACTCGTGAAAGATCGAAGGTCGAGGTCCAGTTGTTCTGTGCATCTCTCCTTGAGTCACCCAAATATTGTGAAGGCATCCAACCCATGACCCATTTCTTAGGTCAAAAATCTAAATGTCGCACTTTGATCGAGGTACTTAGTGGCCAAATATAGGATATCTACCTAGGTGGCGGTTGTGGGTTGCAATCACACTTTGATCATATTTTTTTGTGGCTATTGGAAAATATCACCAGCTCTTTCGAGATATGCACCCTCTACCCCTCATTATAACTGATTACTTCAAACTTCACTAGTTCCTCTTCCGGTGCCTTCAGACCCCACTGTTGAGTGTTATTGGAAGGCCCGATGCTAAATTTAGAGGAAGGACGATAAGTCTTTTAGGACACGAGAATTTGTTTTTGTTGTTCCCCCACGTGGACAAAATCCACCTATCCACATGCTTGTTTATTTACAGTTGATTTATGTATGATGTTCATTTGATTATATGCAATTGTGAGTTATACTATTTTGTGAAGGTCAAAAATCTCTTGTTCATTTATTTCTCTCTTGTCATCATTTGAACACATTAACTTTGCTAGTCGAAACCATAGGGGAACCACATAATCCTTATCGTTCTAGATGCTTGTGGAATCTCCCTCCTATTCTAGGAGGAGTCCCTAGTCTCGCTAACTCATCATCTCAATCATCTCACACCCTAGTGAGTGCTACTTTTTTAGGATCATCTTTGCTTGGGTCAAATACCCAAGGTCATCCATCTATTAGTTCTCCTTCACAAGGAGACGAGGGTCAAACTTCTTCTCAAGGAGGAAGTACAAACCCACCAAATCCCTCTCAAGGGACAAGTCCATTACCTACACACACAATGGTTGGAAATAATCCTCCGCCAAATCTCCCTATTCCATATTTGGCATCCCTCAACATTCCTGATTTAACCAAACTCATGAATCATCCCATTTTGCACGATGCAACTTGGCCCAATATGCCTACAATATTTCCTTCATATATTCCAAAGTTTGAAGGAAAACTAGGGGAAGATCCCGCCAACCATATTATTGTTGATGATTGCATCTACGTTAGACATCCTCAGGGACACAGCTGGAACATAGAGATGGAATCCTCCTTACAGAGAGTTGAGAATAACTCCAGATGATTCTCCTATGTAACACAGTGAGAAAGGAGATCTGCAAAGTTGGACGTGTCTGTGGCTGAGCACAAGGTGAACATGTAAAATCCCATAGTGTTGGGTGCATCGTCATGAGACAGAGATGAAGATGATGTATTAGCCTCCTATGAGATGATAGTTGAGGATGAACTCTAGATGGATCTCCTCTGTAATGAAGTGGAAAAGAAGATATGTTGAGTGGACATGATTGCGGATGAGCACAGGTGAACGTCATCCTAGTGGTTGAGCACTCGTGAGTGTGGTTCTTCTGTGTAATGTAGTGAGATAGAGATATGGAAATCCCTATGGATGTGCCCCTAGTGGTTGAGAACTAGTGGGTGTATGAGATCCCTTGCTATATTGTTCAAAGAGTCAACCTTCCTCTAACCCTAATTGTAATTTAAAGGGTACAAGTGGGCTCCACCTTAATGTAAAAGATAATTAATATGGAAATTATTAATTATATTTTGAGTTATTGAGGTCAGCCCTATTATGCCAATATACACATCATTTGATGTGACAAGTCTCATATAAATAAAGGTGGATCCCCATTGAGGAAACACACTTATCATTGTGTCATCTTATGATTTCAGAGGTTGTGGTTTGAAATTATGAAAATTATAGCACCCTCTTGTGTGCTAGGTTTGGTAATGGTGTGGGAGATCTTTTTCTTGAGGAATGGCTAGGTTTTCTTCCCTTGTTGAGAAGGGTTTCCCAGGATACTTCTTGTGTTCTTGTGCATGGTTATTCTTCTTGTGATATTAGTTTGATACAATAGTTATGGTTCAAGTTATAGTTAAACAAAAAATTTAAAGAAGATACATGAGCCATAGCTCATTGAAAATCTAACATGGTTTCAGAGTGGGTCTTCAAGAATACCACTTCCTCAAGATTGAAAGAAGACCGTGGTCACCTAAAGAATTATAAACCTTTGGTACTTAGACCTGGTCGAGCCTTGGTGAGTGCTTAAAAGTAAAAAGCGGCATAGAGAAGCCTTCTAGGGCTGCCACCGAAGAGACCTACAACAGACTCAAAACTTCCAGGTTGTCGCAGCTAGAAAGGGTCATGGACTTCACCAAACCTCTGAACTTTGATCTATTTGACCGGTCTGCAAGCCAAATCCTTTGTCTGTGCATTTTTGGCTCAGCGTGAGAACGCAGGAAGGAGATCCCGTCCTTTGATTTGATTCGACTTGTTGTGGGTATTTAGATTGATCGAGGAATATTAAAATGGGGAACACAGCAGAGGAGAAGGACTCTTTTTTGTCGATACTCATATTGGCGTTTATGGTTTTATTGTTGGTGCCATACTTCCATTGTTCTGTCTGCTTACGCTCTGAAAAATACCGCACATCCGTGGCCAAGAAGATCTCGAAATTTTCAACTTATAGTAACTTGACGCTTCTTCTGTTGTGGACGATAATGCTCTTTCTCGTCTATTATGTCAAACATATTACTCGCAAGATATAGGGTGGCAGTTTACGCAGCCTCGGTAATATTGGCTCAGAATTCCCTAATCGCACTCGCATTTCCTCTCGTCGGGGTTGGGGTACTGTTATTGCCCCAGTGTTCGAGTTCTGGGCCCCTCAAATAGTCGAAGTCATCAAGGGCTCTTGACAGGGGGTTATTCCTGGGAACATTAAAGTCTAAAAGAAGCGTCCTCAAGACCATATTTGATATAGAGGAAAACTGCATAGTATTTTCTATAGAAACCCTTGCCTCCGATAAAATTCCATCTTTTCCCACGCTAGCTATATACAACAAACAAATACTACACTCTGTAATGGGGATTAGCTTCCCATTTCCTTTCAATGAATGAAATCATATAAGTGTCTACACACTATTTATATCATATGATATATATTGGATCGATTTCCATTGAGTGAAGTTCTCGAGTCTATACTATTATTTTTGGCTAATTTTCTAAGTCTTCAAATTTTAAGCTATCAAACGCGAGCTTTCGAGCACTATAAAGAATCTTAAGAAAACATATAAGGATGTTGATGGCTTGCCTAAGTTCATTGAAGATATTGGTGAGAAGAATGCACCAGATCCAAAAGACAACTGCAGTGATTGCTTGAAATGTTTGGTCTTAAATATTTGTGCTAGCAGCTCAAGGGTATTTCAGACAATCAAGACATTAGTTGACAACAAGGAAGTTCTCATTATTACTTGTGTCACCTACAAACATCAATAAAGCATTGATTACAGTATTGAGCTACAAGGTTGATGCAGAGACTTGTATAGTACAAGGAGGCTACAAGGCAAACAAGCAAGAAATGTCATTGATCATCATGGCATTGACAAACAAGCAGAACCTTAACTGGTGTACACTCTCACGTATGCACTTGTATATATATATATTATTTTCATCGTTAACATAAGGGTATTTGCAGGAGGAAGGGACACTTGTTGCAATCATGGATCCAGAAGGATCTTAGAGCATCCAAAGGAGCAACACACTGGAAGAATAGACTCCAAGTTTGATTGTTTTAATTATCATGCTACGTTACAAGTAGGTGTTGTAGTTGTGACAAACAATCCTTAAATTGTTTTGATTCTAGAGATGTACTCATGAGTCTACTCTAGGAGATATTTTTTTTTCTTGTTAACTATTTTTGTTTCCTTGTTCGATACAGGTTAACAACAAAGGAATATGTTTTTACTTGAAGACTTCAGAGGGAGTCAAAAATAATTGAGAAGAAGGAAAATACAAATACCTTCTCCCCCTCCACAGTTCAGAGGGAGACAACCATTGACATAGTTGATCCAGTTGTTCCAATTGATATCCCTAGGAACCTTAGACTAGGCCATAAAAGGTATGTCTGCAAATGTCAAGAAATACAAAACGAGACTTGTAGTCAAAGGATACTCACAAGCAGAGGGGGTGAACTATGATGAGACATATTGATTCAGTAGCCCTATGCACTCACATCTGTACTACCATCCATGAGTTGGAAACTACATCAGATAGATGGATTCTTGATGAATTTTAGGTTTAAGCAAGAGTGTTGTTGATCCAAACCTATACTATTACATTGTTGGTGACAAGAACCTGATTTTGATGACTTATTCAAGAAGTCATGTTGTTACAAACAAGCTTTGACTTCTGAATTCGAGATGAAGGATCTGAGTATGATGCACTACTTCTTGGGACAAGAAGTATGACAGAGGACCAGTGAGATTTTTCCTAAGTCAAGGAAAATATACAGTGGGAATAATTAAAGAAGTTCAGTATGACAGAATGCAAATCCACCATAATGGATTTGAAGAAAAAGATTGATGATGATTGACGAGACCAATCCACAACTGATTGGATCATTGATGTATCTAGTTAACACCAGACTTGATTCATGATATGCAATGAATGTACTTAGTCATTACATGAGTCAACCAAGACAGACTCATTGGACAACAACAAAATATGTATTGAGATATATAAGAGGCACAGTTGGATATGGCCTGAGATATGCCTCGAGTGTGAACTTGATTTTGCAGGATATGCCGATACAGATTGAGAAGAGAGTACAGTGGATCGGAAGATAACATCCAGTTGTCGTTTTACTATGAAGGTTTTCACGGTTTCTTGGTGCAGCAAGAAACAAAGCTCTGTGGCCTTGAATACCAGAGAAGTAGAGTATATATCATTAAGTGTGTGAAGCAGTGTGGCTTCATAAACTTCTGACAGATTTACTTGATCATGATACTTGAATCTCTTTGAGAAACTTGTGTTTCATGATAGATCGAAACACATTGAGATAAAATATCATTTTCAGAGACATGATGCAGAGGAAAGCAGTACGCATGTCATACCTTCCTACACATGAGAAGATTGCAGACATCTTCACCAAATTGGCCTTGTGAATAATGCCTCTCTAATTAAGAGGGAGTGTTGATGACTATAGCCAAGACAAAGTTCGAATACTTCCATGCAAGACTTGGCCTATTGGAGAATGCCTCCCTAGCTGAGAGGGAGTGTTGATGATTGCGGCTACATGAGACATCCTTCAGGAAACAAACCTAAGAGACAGCCCCTAAGAGGGGTGTGTGGTTCCTAACTGAGACAAATTTGGAATGTAGATATGGCCTCCTCCTTACAGAGAGTTGAGAATAACTCTAGATGATTCTCCTATGTAACGCAGTGAGAAAGGAGATATGCAGATTTGGACGTGCTTGTGGCTGAGCACAAGGTGAATGTGTGAATCCCAAAGTGTTGGCTGCATTGTCATCAGACCGAGATGAAGATGATGTATTAGCCTCCTCTGAGTAGAGAGTTGATAATGAACTCCAGATGACTATCTGGTGTAATGCAGTGGGAAAGAAGATCTGTTGAGTGGATGTGCCTATGGACGAGCACATGTGAAGGTGATCCTAGTGGTTGAGCACTAGTGAGCATGGTTCTTCTGTGTAATGCAGTGATCCAGAGATATGGGCATCCCTATGGATGTGACCATAGTGGTTGAGCACTAGTGGGTGTATGATATCCCTTGTTATATTTTTCAAGAGTCAGACCTACCTGTAACCCTAATTGTAATGTAAAGGATACAATTCGGCCCCACATTAATGTAAAAGATAATTAATGTAAAAGATAATTAATATAAAAGATAATTAATATGAAAATTATTAATTATATTTTGAGTTATTGAGGTCGTCCCTACTTTGCCAATAGACACATCATTTGATGTGACAAGTATTATATAAATAAAGTTGAATCCCCATTGAGGAAACACACTTATCATTGTGTCATCTCATGATTTCAGAAGTTGTGATGTGAAATTATGAAAATTACAGCACCCTCTTGTGTGCTAGGTTTGGTAATGGTGTGGAGGTCTTTCTCTTGAGGAATATAGAAAGGGATTGGTTGGGTTTTCTTTCCTTGTTGAGAAGGGTTTCCCAAGATACTTATTGTGTTCTTGTGCATGGTTATTCTTCTTGTGATATTTGTTTGCTACAGTAGTTATGGTTCAAGTTATAGTTAAACAAAAAATTTAAAAAAGATACATGACACATAGCTCATTGAAAATCTAGCAGTTATGACCTTCCACTTATGGTGCTCTTCAAATAGAATCATGGATGATTCAATATTCTTGAGGTTATTTCAAAGAAATCTCATGGGTTCATCATCCAAATAGTATGTGGACGAAAAATCAGGTTCCCATGTGACTTTCGAATCATTGGCTAAGACCTTTTTGTCATTTTTCCAATTACCAATTCGTCATGATACTGGCTTAGAAATTCTCTTTGAGTTCAAACAAACCATGACTATCCATATCATCGACCACATCCATGAATGGCGTCGGCAACGTAGTTTGTGTAAAGCAGAAACCACCAAAGAACAATGCCTCGATTGGTTTCTTAAACTGCTCGCCTATGTTATTGCCAAAGATGTAGCATCCATTTTTCCTGAGTTAGAAGAGGAGGCCATTAGAAAAGCCCAACAATTCGACTTCATATATGCTCAGTTAGGTTACTTGTACATAGTATTTTCGGTTGCACCAATACCCATACCATTTGGCCAGGATGAACCTAGGATGCCCCATGTTGTGGATGGGTTGATTGGTTCTATCACACACCGAAACCCTTACGGCCACCTGTCACCTACTTATGGTGCAAATTAGTATCTGCAACCATATGGAGGGATGTCTTATTACCCTCCCCCCACTCACCAACAATCAGATCTTGTTATTCCCTCTCAGCCATTGGGGGGACCCCCACCCATACCCCAAATGCATCGGTTCTCTCACTCAAGTACGGGTCCACGCCCAACCCTCACTTATGACCCTATCAGTGGTGGAAGTACTTCAACTTTCTATACTCCATATGGATGGTTGCCACAAAGTAATCCATATTTTCCATTTCTTGGTCCTCCCGAGCAAGTTATTCCTCCACTAGGACAACCACATGTCAGCGTTAACTTTATTCAGCCCTCTCTCATTCAATAGGTTCATGATTTTGAACAATTGAATATGGAAAATATATCTCATCAATCGAATAATTCCAAGAAGAAAGGAAAAACTTGAAACAATAACAACCCAAGACCAAGAGGAAATAACCCCCAAAAAAGTCCTCCCACTGGGGGAAACCAAAATCAAGGAAACCAAAACCTCCAAGGGGGGAACAATAAAAATCAGCCATGACAAGGGAAGAACAATAATATTATAACTAACTTCCCTTGTGCTCTATGTGGTGAGTATGGACATTATACTCACCACTTCCCCCAAATTGTCGATTACAAATGGATGAAAACATCCATGAACACACAACACCCTTCAGCACCACCTTCCCCCCAACAGGCCCCACAACATTATTTGCAACCACCACCTCCGGTTGTTTTTTGAAACCCCATTCCACACCAAGTTATAATGAATACCCAAAAGGAGGTCAACTCTGCTCCACCACAAATGGGGAATATCAAAAACCAGGTCCCACTCAACCCGAGAATCTGGTCGATGGCAATATCCTCCTTACCAGCGAAGAAGAGATTCTTTTGCAAACACGTAGTCATCCATACAGTAGGCCTCCTAACTCTACACCAACCACCTCAAAAGAAACTCTCACTCCAATAGGACAACCATTGATGATTTCATGCCCTAACATTGAACCAAACCCCTGTATACCATGCATACCTTTATGGTTGAATGTACACAACCCTCATGCTAGGGAAGCCCATAATTATAGTTTGGTCAACAACTTAGCATAGCCTCTTGCAACCATGTCTATGTTGGAGGTCCTCCAAACCTGTCCATCACAATGCAAATCCTTTCTTTCCGCCTTGGGGGCAGTCGACCCAGCTGATACTTGACTCATCACCTTTGATCTAGATAGCAGAGAACCACGCCTCCCCACTCTGGTAGCCTTTCAGATACCAGTTAAGATATGGAACATCACAGTTCATCGGTGCATCATCAATGAAGGTGCATCCGCATCCATCATGTCCAAAGTATTATGGTATAAGCTTGGATCACCTGATATAGTACCATGTGCCATCACCCTAAGAGATTATAATGGTCCACCATCATCCCTTGCAGGGCTCTTCCAAAACTTCCTCGTAGAACTTGGGGGAAAAACTGTCTTGATTGAAACTGAAGTTATTGACGCCCCACTCGATTACAATATCTCGTTTGGACGTAGCTACATGTATGCTATGAAGGCAATAGCCTCTTTTGTGTTTTATACGATGATGTTCCCCCACAACGGGAAAATTGTCACCATCAACCAACTTACACATTACAAGCCTAACCATTCTGCCAACATTGATAACATCCTCCCTCTTGTCCGCACTAGCTCAGAGGAATTTCCAGTCATCGAAATTGGCCCTGGAGTATTCAAAGACCCATCCTTGTTAGGAACTTATCATGGAGGACCACCTCTCCTCAACCCATCTACTTTAACACAAGTGTGCGTATTTTCCTCTAATGAAACAAAAATCAGAGACAATACCCCTCTTATAGAGGCCCCTCCCCACATCAAAGTTCCACCAGTCGAAGAACTATTACCTCGGGAGTTCCCTGAGAACACCACTGCATGACCTGTCCCGGATTCCCCCCCCCCCCCCCCCCGCCAAGGGAAAATCCCAATTTCGGAGATAGTCACCCAATACATTACCCAAATTCCATTTTTTAACCCCCCACCTGGAGTCCAAGCATTCCAGGTAGCTGCCACCCTCACCCTTCCTAACATGGTTCTCGCCATCCCTTTATGGTATTTCCATCTACCCTCTATGGTCCTTGCACCATATCTCCCTCAGATAGAAGTATTACTGATACAAATTCCAGTACAGGCCCCTACCACACCACCCTCACCCCCAACTATTGGCACCACTGCCACCACTAGGGGCAGAGGAAGGAATAGCGAGCCCATAGCTTTGCTCCCTCGCTTAGCTCAAACTCCTTGCACCCTATGCGAAAAAGAAGGGCACCCCACTAATAGATGTCCTACTATTCCCAAATTGCGTAATCTTTTCCAGCTCCCTAAAGAAATCCCATTGCTTTCTACTCTACCAAGTACATCCACTACTACTATGGAGTCCTCCACCACATGCAAGAAAGGGTTATGAACCAATTTCGCTTGTGCCATATGCTCATAATATGGCCACTGCACTCATCATTTTCCAACTCTACCTCAATTTCTCCAAACATTAGTCACAATACGCCACACATCTCATCCAGATACCTCTCAGTCACTCCCCACAGATGCTCATATTACTGACATTCATTATATTTCATCATCATTTCCTGAGAAAATGAGGTACCATCCATAGTATCGTGACATTTTGTTTATGTCAAGCGAGACATCACAACTTGTACATGATATCCCTTCTATGTCCTCACCCCTTGAGGAAAATAACACTTACCCATTGACAGTTCCCCCTGTCATCTCCCAAGATCCCTTGTATTCTCACATTTTCTACTACGATGAAGATATCTTGGAACAAATGACTACTCCTTATTTACGTTGGAATGTACTCCATCATCGAGCACTTTTTCTCTCAGAAGAGGTATTTCACCCTCCAGATTAAGCCTCGATGTGTGCGATCAAAACAAAGGATTTTATTCCTCTGGGGCATGTTGATTGGTTCAAGAACTCTAGTCCTACCCCCTAATGCTTTTGAAGAAGGAAACATGGCCAACATCTTCTCCACAATCAAAATTGACATTTTCATTAAACCTGACATCATAGAAGAAATCACCATTGGCTTCGCATACTCCCCTAAAGAAATCATTGCTTACAAAGCTCTATTTCAGGCATACAAGGATAGTTTTTCCTGGTCATATACAAATATGCTTGGCCTTGATCCTTCTATAGTTGAACATTGAATTGACACATGGTCAGATATCACCCCTTTTTCATCAAAATAAACGCCCCCTACACCCATCCAAAGTTGTGGCTATTAAAGTTGAAATTGACAAATTACATGTTGTCGGGTTCATTTAGCCCATTGTGTACACTTCTTGGGTCTCCAACCCCATCCCCATTAAGAAAAAAAAGGGGACTATTCGTGTATGCACCGACTTTTGTGACCTCAACCACGCTTGTCCCAAAGACAACTTCCCAACCCATTTCATCGACCAAATAATCAATGACTATACCAGCCACAATGCTCTTTCCTTTATGGATGGCTTCTCCAGCTATAATCAAATTCAAATCCACCAAGCAGATCAGTAGAAAACCACTTTTACAACCCCTTGGGGTACCTTCGCTTATCGATTCATGCCCTTTGGAATAAAAAATGCCAGTGTTACTTTCCAATGGGCCATGACCTACTTTTTTCATGATCTTTCTCACATCATCGTTTCTTATTTGGACGACCTCACTTCTCGATCCAAAAAGTGAACCCAACATTTACATGACTTAAGCATCATTTTTCAACGATCTCGCTAATATAATATCCGCTTGAATCCCCTCAAGTGTGTCTTTTGCATCACTGTTGGGAGCCTCCTTAGGTTCATTGTCTCCCAACACAGAATCATAGTGGACTCCCTCAAGGTCCAAGCTATCACAGAAATTCCACCACCTAGGACTTTACGCCAACTGCAGAGCCTACAGGGCAAAGCCAACTTTTTACATCTCTTTGTCCCAAACTACACCACTCCTGCACATAATTTTCTCTGCCTACTACGTCATGATATCCCATTTCGATAGGACAAACATGCTCAAGCAACTTTTGACGATTTAAAATCCACCCTATCCAGTGCCCCTTTAATTAGTCCCCCATACTATGATCACGATTACATCCTCTACTTATCATCCTCTGTTGTTTTAGTCGCAAGAGTAATCATCAAATTATGAGATGATGGGCATGAACATGTGATTTACTACATCAATAAAAATATTTCAGGACCACCACTGAAATAAAATCATGATGAAATGCTCATGCTAGCAGTTGTCCTCGCAGTCCAAAAACTGTGACATTATATTCTGCTTCAAACTACCAAGGTCATAGCAGATTCTAACCCCATGCAGTACTTACTCAGTTGACAAAATATCAACGACAAATTTTCTTGATGGATCGTTCTCCTTCAGGAATACAATCTAGAGTTCTCTATTCCAAAGAGAAAGAAATATCTTGTTCTAGCCGAACTCATTACGGATTTTCCCTTAGATGCCAAAGCTTCCTCCATCAATGAGGATTTCCCCGATGAACACCTCTTCTTCATCCCCTCAGAAGATCCCCGGTATGAAGACCTTCCCATCTACATTTGTACACAAAATTTTGGGTCTCACCTCTCTAGAGATGACCATCGACACATTCTCCACCAGGCCCCCAGATACCTCTTCATCATAGACGTTATGTATCAATGCAAGGTCGACACCATCCTTCAACGATGTCTTACCATCGATGAAGTCAACCGAGTCTTGAATGATTGCCATAGCGATGCTTGTTGTGGTCACCTCTCGGGTATGTCCATCACCCAAAAAATCATGCAAGAAGGATACTTTTGGCCCACTTTGTTTCATGACTACATCCACGCTATCGAGAGATGTGATAAATGCCACCTTTATGCAAACAAAGCATGAGCTCCACCAACTCTTCTACACCCATTTATCATAGTCATCCCCTTCAGTAAGTGGGGCAGAGACTTCGTGACTTTCCATCCTTGATCCATTAATGGACACAATTACATCGTGGTTGTAGTATATTATTTTACCAAATGGTCCGAAGTCATGCCCACATTTAGCAACATTGTTGACATAGCAACGTGTTTTTTCTTCAACCATGTCATTACCCGGTTCAGAGTCCCACAACAATGAGTTTTCGATCATGGAAAACACTTTGAGAATGAGATATTTTCTAAACTCTCCTCAAAGTTAGGCTCCACCCTTGAGTTTTCCTCCCCGTACTACCCTCATTCTAATGGACAAGTTGAGGCCATCAATAAATTCCTCAAAACCATGCTACAATGTACTGTCAACAAACATAAGACCAGCTGGCATCATATGTTGTTTTCTGGTTTATGGACTTATCGTGTGATAGTCAAAATTTCCACTGGTTTTACACTGTTCCACCTTGTCCATGGGATCGAATCCACCCTCCCTATTGAGTGTGAAATCCCCACATTAAGCACTGCCATAGAGCTCTTACCTAACACTTCTTTAATGGAGAAGCACCTACTAACCTTAGAATCACTTGATGAAGACTGTTGATCTTCATTAAAACACAATGAGGCAACTAAGAAATGGTCCAAAGCCACCATCGACTGCCATGTCAATCTTCACTCATTGAATGAAGGTGATCTCATTTTAGCCTATGATATCACCCAGGCCACTCTTGTCCATTGGAAATTTGAGTCATTATGGAATGGACCCTTCATCATCCAACATTGCCTCACTAAAGGCGCATACATCCTGGCCTCTCCAGAAGGTTATCCTCTCAAAGAACTTGTCAACAAACTGTACTTAAAGAATTTTTATGCCTAAGCCTCACCCCCCTACCTTAGGTTTCTCTTTGTACACATTTGTATAGTTTTTAGTATTCTTTACTACCACCACTCCTCATGTCTGAACTATCACATGTGTTCTTGACAGATGCATCATCCATCATCCTACCATATTGGTTACGTTGATGGTACTAACCATTGGATGCAGAATCTCGCTTCGATCGCTTGGGCCCTCTATACCCTGTCCCATATACTACTCCATTCCAGTGGCATATGCTTAGTCCCGACTACCAATAACCAAGACAAATGTGATGTTGTCATTGGTCTCCTCACCGAGGCCAGTCATTGCCACATTCATCACATTAGCGTTCTCTTAGATTCCTAGCTTGTCATCCTACAACTCAACAATGTCTATCATGTTCGTGATCCTTGCCTCTTCTACAAATACTCGCAAGTTAGACTTCTATCTAAAAAATTTGATTCCATCACATTTACACATATTCCAATAAACCTCAATCAAGTAGTAGATCACATGGCTAACATAGTATTATATTGGCATTTATCACATTAAAAACATCATATACATAACATCATACATTTTTCAACCACATAGCAATAGACATCATACATCATAAAAAAACAAAACATAAAAGACACGCATGTTCAATGTATCCATCATATATATCATCAAGGTCATAAAATGTTTTACAAAAAATAGATATACAATTTACCATAGGCTCATGAGTCCCATCAATCCTATGAATACAAAAAGTGGGTATCCACCACCCTACACAAAATCTGGCTCCCACACTCGTACATACAAAAATTTGCATTCAAGGTTCCCCTAGAGCCACCCCCCCTCCCTCGGTCCTCCACCAGCAGGAGGTGCCCCACCAGTTGGGGGCCCTCTAGCTCTAGGAGGTAGTCAACTAGTCATCCCTTCCCCCACCACTGCTTCTTTGTGGATGAACGTCCTCCACTCTATCGATAACCCCACACACTAGTCCAGGACCTCCTTATCCTAGATGTGGACCCATATGCCCTCAGGAACACCCCAAAGTACCTACTTGAACTGTCAACGCAGATCCTCTACCATGGCCTCTGCATATCATTGTGGCTCTCAGGATAGTCCTACACCAAAATCATCTCATCTACACCTCTTCCCAACCCTCAGCCTTGCGGGCTCCTGTCGAGCTGGATCTTGTAGAGCCAACTCCTGGACGACCTCTACCTCTCGTCCCCGAGGTGAAACATATTCAAAACAACACCGATGTAATGTCAGCATCAATATAAATGTATGATAAATGTTATCTACCAAAATCAACATAAACACATACAACACCTACCTCTCTGGTCCCAATCCTCCCTAGGAGGTAGCACCATATCTGTATCTTGCCTGTAGTCCATATCCACGTATTGATATCGGAGAATCACCTGTGGCATATTATGCCACACTCAAGCCACCATGGCCATGAAGTAGTGGCCACCCTCCCCTCCTCCATGCTAGACCACCACATGTGCCCATCACATCAATCATGACTCTCACCGTGACGCTACCTCTAGTAGAATATGCGGGTGCAATAGAGGCACCCTCGCCAAAAACCAGGCCACCAGCATAGACCCAAATGCAAATTCACCAGAGTCGACAAGCCGACACCGTTTCAACTACGTGATCATCTGTGTGTGCATCAACACACCCCATGAAAATAGGTCCCCATCTAGGACCTCCTCCACCACCCTCATCTAACCACCAGTGATCTGTTGAGTACCCAAGGATACGTAGATCCTCACCACGATGGCCGCAATGCACTTTGTCAACAAGTGATCAATGGCCTCAATCGGGATGACCAAACCTGACATAGGGTTCATCCCGGTACAATGTCAAGCCTCCATAGTCTCCACCCTGTCCTCCCATGGTAGATGGGGATCAATGGCTAGTGCACTCCCATGGAATGGAAGTTCCATCAAAAAGTACATGTCCTATGTCATAGAGAACGTCAGTTTCTCCCCACTCACCATGAAGCACTACAGATTAGTGCTCCACATCCTGATCAAAAACTGGAGCAGGAACTCTTGCGACCATATCAAGGGGAAATCAAAAAACTTGAGCAACCCGTAGGATTCCAGGTGTCAGCGTACACCTGGATACACCCTCAAAGCCTCTCGCAATAGGTCCTAGTGCCTCTGCATATCGTTGTGGCTCTCTAAATAGTCCTGCACCAAAATCATCTCATCTACACCTCTTCCCAACCCTCAGCTTTGCGGGCTCCTGTCGAGCTGGCTCCCGTAGAGCCAACTCCTGGATGACCTCTACCTCTCATCCCCGAGGTGAAACATATTCAAAACAACACCAATGTAATGTTAGCATCAATATAAATGTCTGATAAATGTTATCTACCGAAATCAACATAAACACATACAACACCTACCTCTCTGGTCCCAGTCCTCCCTAGGAGGTAGCACCATATCCATATCTTGCCTGTAGTCCATATCCGCGTACTGATATCAGAGAATCACCTATGGCATCTTATACCACACTCAAGCCACCATGGCTGTGAATTAATGGCCACCCTCCCCTCCTCCATTCTAGACCAACACATGTGCCCATCACATCAATCACGACTCTAACCACGACATTGCCTCTAATAGAATATGCGAGTGCAATAGAGGCACCCTCGCCAAAAACCAGGCCACCAAAACAGACCCGAATGCAAAGTCACCGGAGTCGACAAGCCGACACTGGTTCAACTGCGTCATCATCCATGTGTGCATCAACACACCCCATGAAAACAGGTCCCCATCTAGGACCTCCTCCACCACCCTCAGCTGACCACCAGTGATCCGTTGAGTACCCAAGGATACCTAGATCCTCACCATGATGGTCGTAATTCACTTGGTCAACAAGTGATCGATGGCCTCAATTGGGATGACCAAACATGACATAGGGTTCATCCCAGTACAATGTCGAGCCTCCATAGTCTTCACCCTATCCTCCCCTGACAGATGGGGATCAATGGCTAGTGCACTCCCATGGAATGGGAGTCCCGTCAAAAAGTACATGTCCTATGTTGTACAAAACATCAACTGCTCCCCACTCACCACGAAGCACTACAGATTAGTGCTCCAAATCCTAATCAGAAACTGGAGCAGGAACTCCTGTGACCATATCAGGGGGAAATCAAAAAACTTGAGCAACCCGTAGGCTACTAAGTGTCAGCGTACACCTGGCTATGCCCTCATAGCCTCTCACAATCGATCCCGGTGCCTCTCTCGCTAGTGGACCATCATATTTCTCTAGGATCTGTTGATCACCTGCATCCACCTAGAAACATCTGATCAGCCACATCATCCATAAAAACAATCATAAGTATCAAAAAATCATACACCCCTTAGCCTTCCCATAGTGCATGGATTTCCCCCATACAGTTGCGCATATGTGTGCGATTGTCCTTCAAACAGATGTGCACTATTGTGCAGCTGTCTCTACCACATGTGCACATGGGTGTGCACCTATCGGTCAGAAAGGTGCGCATCCAATGCGTGCATGTCTGGCCAACCCTCATACACATGTGCACGAATGTCTCAAGAATAGTCACACATTATGTGTAGGGTTTCCCAACACAGCTGCTAATTTAGAATGCATGACTATCTTGAAAAAATCCACACATAATGTACGGGAAACCAAGTTCTACCCATGCACACATATGTGGGTAGCCTCCTTTTCCCATGCACTTGTGGTACCCTACTCTTAAAAACCATTGTACGTCCCTTCGTACATTCCCTACCTACAATCTCTCAACTTTACAACATGCAGGACGACAAGTAGTAGATGGGAAAATTGTTCTCTTTCACAAACTTGTTCCCTAAATAGGCCAAGCCATTTTACACTAGGGCACCCATTTATGTATCTGTATACTCAACCCAAATTATTCTTTATTTTTCGGTAATTGTATAAAGCCTTTGTTTCCAACATATACATAGTTGTTTTCGTCATCATCCCCAATGTCCTTCTTTTCCCTAGAAAAGAAACCCATGTCTCCCTTGGTTAGGGAATCCACCCTTTTTCATATTGACATCGTTAAAAAACCCCGAGTATCCCAATCCATGTATGCATGATCTCTTAGTTGTCCCACTTTGTTATCCTTTGGCACAGTTTAACCCCATATCTAGTCATCCCCCTAACGCTAGATCTAGTTTTACGGTTGTTTCCTATCATTCCTTAATACCCCAACAAAGGGAATTCTTGAGTCCCACATCATATTGACTTTGTTCATGTTACCTAGATTTACCTGATATCATCTATTACTCAGTGGATTTTAAGAATCCCTTAGCTTCTTGGTGTCGCATCTCCCTTCATGTCGACATCAACACAGTTTCTAAAAAGGGAGGCAATATCTTGGCTCTCATTACCTTTGCAATGAGAAGCCTTAGATGGCACAAAGAGAATCATCATTGATTTATGATTCCATTGACCCCTATAGCATTCAACTTCAACAAACTCTCATGTTAATGTGGGTCTATGTGACCATTGTAGTTGTTTCATACTAGTCGAAGACCTCTGAAGTTGATAGGCCATCAATGCCTATGAGTCATCAACAATTCTTACAGTCATCCATTACTCACTTTAGAGCTAGTTCACCATTCAGAACCATCATCTTTCATTATCAACTTCCCCCGAGGGCATTGTAGCTATCTACATCATCATACATCTTCAGTTACAATCCCACACGTTGGTTTCATGACACGATCATGGGGCATGCATGCCTCGTTTGTATACAGATTTTATTTTCTCTCCTAGAGAAAGGTTTGGTTCCCATATGTTTCCCTCTCCCTCCAATGGATCTCTCTTCCAATTCCTCTCTTCACTCTTCCTTACAATGGCACTCTTATCAAAAGAAACATTGATGTATTTCGGCTATACATATGCACCAAACCTCACACATCAGGGGGCATATGTTATCACTAAAAAATCAGTCGCAACATTGCACACAATGGTTGAAGAAAGACATCAATTCCAGCAACAATTATTCCACTGACAACACCAAAATCGATCAAAAAGGCAAAAAACTATATACTTTCTTCAAAAATCAAAGTGCACAAATTCACCAAAAGAAGCATGCGCACAGTGCACAAAATGCACAAGATAACACAACCTTCAACAAGCACTGTGCGCAATATCCGCAAATGTATACGAGAAAATACACACACTTCTCATGAATGACGCATTTATGAATCTTGTCAGCCCCTCAACCACTTCTAGTCCGACCCCCAACACGATTTGACACTCAGATCTGAGAGAAATCTATCTTGGAGGCTGGTCAAGGACTAGAGAGTGCCCTAAAAGGGCCCTTGTTCACACTATGAACCAGTTGTATATTTCCATGAATGGAAACTATAAATATGTGCCATGGGTGTGATAGAAAAATAAGAACTTCAAGGTATTGTTATGCTACAAGAATTCTTCTTGGAGAATCCTCTTTTCTCTTTGAATCATTCAAGCACTATAGAAAGGTTCATTCCACTCACCTCTTGAGAGGATTGGCATTGTATTTATTCACCATTATCATTTTCCATTCTATGAAGAGAAAATCTCTCTATTAGGGAACTCAAGAGCCCTCCCAAGGAGGAAGAGGGGATTCACCTACCTTTCTCTACGGTTTTTAGCCTATCAATATATTGATCCATTGGTAGCTATATGATGGTCATTTTTTGTTTTTCATGGTTCTAGTTCTTGCAAGCTTTTCTAACATTTTATTTCCCTTTGTTTTTAGTTTTATTTCTTTTGTTTCATGTGTATTTGGTTATCTAATCAACTCACAAACCTTTGCCTTATTTAGTTGACTTAACTAAGCAGGTAAGTGTCATTTTTTTGCTCACCCATGTGACAAAATCAACACAACGACAACAAATACTTCTGAATCTAGAGATGGACCTTCCACCTATATTTCTCCCTCAATATCTGTAATCTGAATGTTCTGTGGTTCATCTTCATCTGATGTTTCCTCCTCAACATGATAGCATGAGAGTAATTTTCTAACTGTCTGTCTGTTATGTTGTTGATATTCTGTCATGATTTCAATTTTTTGTTCATCAAAAAATATCATTCCCCATTTCAGCTTCAATGTTGAATCAATGTTGGGATTATCATGTTAAAATGAGAAGGTTACTACAAAAAAAATTTGTAGTCCTATCCATTATGTAGTGCCTTTGTGCATCTCATGGTCTATATACCAGTTCCCTAGGATCCCTTCCAATGTATGGATAAAGTGATGAGGCCATTCCTCTGGCGGTGTCATCCTCCATAGTGTCGTACACTTACTTTCTCTAAAGGTTGTCTTTCATTGGTATGATCCATTGAGGATAGAATCTCATACATTGGTGGGTTTTGAGTTTGTTGCACAACTGATGTAGATGAAAAATTCTTCTTGAGAAACTCTTGTCTAGCCTCAAATTTTTCCTTTTCTTTATGTGTGTCAAACTGCTTATGTGGCTAAATATTCTTCTTACCCCATTTGTGTTGAACTAGATCTTATCTTGCTACATCAATTCCTATATTGGATCCTCCTTGACTGACTATATTGATATTTCTCCCATCATCCCTGGATTCTGAAGAGATCCATTGGACATTTTGGTTGTTCTAGTTCCTTTTTTCCTAGATCTTTCCCAAGAGTGTTGGGTAGTCTTTTGTGTCATGGTTTGTTGTGTGATAGTACATACATTTCGTAGGTGGAAGTGGACAATCCCTTGCATAAAGTCTTGTTTGTTGGTATTTTTTGAACACCATTGGTCCTCTTCCTCATCTAAATCATCCTATGCCTTGTCCTCCACCTCGATCTCCTCGTGGCACGATGTACTCGGGTACCTAGTTATATTTTTTGAGGTTATATTGTGGTTGTGCAATATTATACTACATATACACATTGTTGTATTTCTTCTGCACATTTTTGTATGGTGGTGTTACCTGGCTGAATTGGTGTGAATCTTGTCCTAACATCATTTTTTCTTGCACCCTATAAGTATGTGAAGTTATTTATCTCATCGGCTCCATCGTTCTACAATCCTTATCATCATGACCCACTGATTTACAAGGATTGCAATATGAAATTTTGGGTACTATCTCATATTTTTGCATCATTGAACAATGATATGGATCATGCCCATTTGTTTTACAAATATCACACCATGGTCCTCATGTTAGCAATGAGTTTGGTACTACTATTTCCATATACTATGCAAAAGTTGGACATTCATTCTTATGGTGTCCTTCTGTCCTGCATGGGGTACACCAAACAACTTATCTTTTCTCTTTGCCCTTATTCTGATTAAGTTGAAATGTTTGATTCTTCAAATCCTCCTTCAACTTCTCTATTACTGGATATGTATTCTAATACTGGTTCTCTTCCAGTTGTAAGGCTTCTTGCAGAGCCTCTAGCTAAGTTTGGAACTTTTGTTTTCTTAATGGGTTCACAAATAAATGCTTTTGTTTGATGTCAGTAATTGCATATTTCAACTTTCCTTTCAGAAGTTTGAACCTCTGATCAATCTCTCAAATAGACTCACATGGTTTCTTCTTGATTTCAATAATTTCATTCATGTACTGGTCTTCTGAGTTGGGATTATGAAATTCATTTACCAGTAGTTTTTTCACATCTGCAATAGTCTTTGGTACTCATTGTGGATTGTTTACATCTAGTCTCATGTACCAATCCAACATGCGGTCTCTTAGTGTGATAGATAAATACATGAGCTTTGTATCCTCATATGTGATCTACTTTTCTTCCCAAATATTCTCATAGATGAATAAGTGCTTTTCAGGGACCTCTGAAGCTTCTCCCCAAAATTCTGGTAATCTGATCATGGGATCATGTCCTGCCATTTTGAACTCTGTGAACTACTTCCTCCATGTGGTGTAGACAATTGATTGTTACTTCCTGAACTGGATCCCCTAGTTGATGCTCCTTTATTGGATCCCTATCCCGTTTCTTTTATTCCACTATAATTTGGTTGTCTAAATGCTAGTGTTCTTTCTAGTGTATTAGTTGCACATGGAGTTGTGGGCTCCACAATGACGGTGATATGAATTGGACTTCAGCCTTCTTTTCGAGACCCTAGACCCCATGCTTTCCTTGCATACATTGTGTGTATTATTTCCCCAATATAATCCATAGCCCCAATATCATCTACCTCTTCTTTAATGCTTTCCAAGCCCTCTCTGTAGGATATGGCTCTCTTCTTGTTATTCATTTTATATTGGTAGGGTACTCCACTATGCATCTTTCAATTTTTTTCCATTATCTACTTTAACTAGTCTTCTTACATCATGATTGGGTCCATGTCCTCATTATTATTTCCTTTATCTATGTCCTCTTCCATATCTCAACCTTCTATCAGTTCTTCCCCCCTTCCCTCATGTACGTAGGGAAGTTTATTTGTCTAATTCCATGGTAATCACATCATTGCCATACAATAAAATATTGATCGAACTATACAATGATATGATGTACCTACCTCTAGGTCCCTTTAGAAAATATTTCTCTACTGTGGTGTAGGACTTCGTGGTATCTACTGCAAATTTGTTGATAAACCTTGCAACAATATTGTCTAACCATAAATCTACTATGCGCATAAATTTGTTATTAACTTGTTGTAATTGTGCGATTTACACATGATTCCACTCTAGATGCCTGATTCGATTTGTAAGGTGGTTGTACTTTAAAATCAATAACCATTCCTGCAAAAACTGCAGGAAATCATAGAAAAATACCTCATACAAGTCGTTAAATACGTATTTGCCAAGATATTTACGAGGTGTTAACTTAGGGTTTTTGTTGTCTTTCTGTTCAAAATCAAGTTCCTTTGTTTCCAACCATCATTCAATAGCTTCCTTCATTGGATTCCATGGCCTAAACATTCCCTTCTATACTTTCATCCTCCACACATTTCTTCCACGGATCCCATCCACTCAATTCCGTGCAATTCTAGCCGGCTACAGAACCATTTTTTGGTTGTTTCTCTCTTACTTATTCTTGGGATGACCCATGTTTAGATCTCAACAAGTTTCCAACAAAACCCTCAAAAACTATCATCCATCCTAGTAAACCAAAAGAAAATGATGTGAACAGGGTGCACAATGCAGTATCACTTGATAAAGTACTATTTGATAAAGTACTACATACCTTTTGAACCTATAGATAGATCTGCTGTACCTAATCACTGTAGACCTTCTTGGGAAGTTGCTTTCAGACTCTGAGAACCTGATACCCTTGGAAACTCAAGCTTTCATCGATTTTTCCAACTATACGGGACCTCCTTCACTGTCAACCCATGTATGTACGTGACCTCTTCCACTATAGCCCATGTACACCTAAAAAACTAGGGTTTTTTCAGTATTTATGCAACTTCAAAACTTTCACCATCAATCCTTCTTGTTACAATAGAGTTGTGTAACTTCAGATGTATAAATGAGTACCTACAATAAACCTTACAAAATAATAGATATTCAATGTGCTCAATAGATTCTAACATGAGACCCTTTCTCTCTTATTTATACTCTCCAAGTAGCTTCCTCCACTTCTAACCACTTCTAGTTGCAACCACTTCTAACCACTTTGTTCACTTACAACCACTATATCCACAAATATTAAACTCACCACTTCTAGTTGCAACTAATTATTTTTAAATATTTTCTTTTTGAAACAACTTAACTTATGACTAACTTCTAGTTACAACCACTTTGATTGGTAAACTTTTTCTAGGAGGTTCTAGAATAAATTGACTTCTTTGACCTTCTAAGGGCTTCTAGATAACTCATGAGGGTTATCCAAATTCACAAGGCCATCACTCTCTAACCATGAGGAGTTATGCGACATTCCACATATCACTGGAAATGGCACGGCATGTACTATCCATCTAGAATAGTCTTACCTACAAATACACTGGTATCCATACCTTTATACCTCAAACAATATTGAGTCCCTTAACCATACTATTGGGGCTACTGGAATTGCTTCAAGGGTTGACATCAATGACAACCAACCAAACTAATAAAAAATATCTCTCGTTGGTATTGATGGTAACATTGATGCAACATTGAATTCATATCACTCATACTCCCCCTATGACCATCACTCCCCCTAGAAACATGCCTCTATTATCTCTCTACAAGAATCTAAGTCTCTATCCATGCATATGATAAATCTCTTCCCCTTTGACATCAATGGAAAAGGTATCTTATCGTCAGGGTTTCTCCCCCTAACTGAGTTGTCTATGGGGATGCTCCCCCTGAATAAAATATCCCCAAACTAAATTATCCTCTTTATGGTGCTTCCTCATGTAAATATAAGAAATATAAGATTAGAATTCAAAATTCATTGTGGGGAAGAAACTATGCCAAGTTTCTGACAAAGATACTCAAAGTCTTCCCTTGGAAGTAGTTTTGTAAATATATCTGCAATATGTTTGTTCCCAACATACTCAACTCAAATTTTCTTCTCTGCAACCTATTCCCATAAAAAATGATATTTGATTGGAATGTTCTTTGTCTTAGAGTGCATCACCAGATTCTTTGATATACTAATAACGCTTGCATTATCACAATATATCGGAATGGGCTCATCATACTCAACCTGTATGCTTGTCAAAGTTTGTTTCATCCATAGAACCCATGTACAACATGTTGTTGTTGAAATATACTCTGATTCTTCTCTAGACAATGATATTGATGATTGTTTCTTGCTTAACCAAGATACCAAACGCTCTCCCAAGTATGACATTGCTCCACTTGTACTTATTCAATCATCAATGCAACCTTCCCAATCTGCATTTGTGTAGGAAATAAGTGATATATCTTTTCCTTTTGGATACCATAATCCAAACTCTTTTGTACCCATGAGATATTTGAAAATCCTCTTTAATTCTAGAACATGTGATTCCTTTGGTGCTTCTTGAAAACGTACCACATTTCCAACTGCTTGCATTAAACTCGGTCTAGATGTTGTCACATAAAGTAATCTACCAATCATTGACATGTAATACCTATGATCTATAGACTCTCAATCATCATATTTACGTAACTTACAAATGGTCTACATAGGAGTATTGATTGGTTTGCAATCTTCCATTCCAAACCTCTTTATCATTTATCTAATATACTTGGTTTGAGAAATAAAAATTCCTTGGTTTCTTTGAAATATCTGAAGACCCAAAAACAAGGATAATTATCCAAGTAATGACATTTCAAATTCATTCTGCATATCCTTTGCAAATTTTCGGATCATCCAGTCACTATCACTTCTAAAGATAATATCATCGACATAAACTTCAATTAACAAAATATTCTCTTTATTTACCTTGATGTATAGGTTGATATCTGTATTTCCTTTCCTGAACCCTTGTTTTTGCAAATATCTATCCAATATGGAATACCATGCTTTGGGAGCATGTTTGAGACCATACAATGCCTTCTTCAACCTGCAAACATAATTTTCATTTTCTGACAACCAAAATCCTTTTGGTTTCTCAATGTAGACTTCTTCTTCTAGATCCTCATTAAGGAAGGATAATTTCATGTCCATATGATACACTTTAATATTGTTGGAGCATGCATAAGAAAGTATTAATCTGATTGATTCTGTTAGCACTGACAGTCACCCTCAAACTACTAGAGGATAAGTTCAGTACCCAACAAAATGTAAATGGATTAAAAAAATTTTAGTAGGTGGATTGGCAAGAATATAAATAAAGGAAAAGAAAACAGATATCACTACAGATCACTGATAGACCATTGGGCTATGGAGTCATAAACAATCTATCAATTGAAGACATTTAAGCTCCTTATCAGACAAAAGATTTGTATAATGAGAATACCATAAAGACGAATATTTGTTAAGCAAAGATCCTCTCTGCAAAGAGAATTTAGATGTGTCTGAACAATAAACAATGATAAATAGGCGAGCTTACAACAGATCCTCTACTGCATCAAGAATCTATCCATCAAAGGAAAATTTTAATCCTTAAAATCAGAAATACATTCAAACAAGATGAAGAATATAACATAGTACATAGAATACAAATTTGATGAAACAACTCATATGAATCTTCAATAACATAAAATTTACAGCCACGTGCCCCTTCGGCTTACAAACTGAAATATACAGTCATAAACATTCTCAAAACCTCCTCTCGTCTTCGCCACTCCCCCCTTTCCTTATATCATTCATCATATTTATTTATAATCAAAATAGAAGACAACAACTAGGAGTGTGAGTTGGCCTTCCTATCCTAAGATTCTCCACAAAAAGCTACAATTCTAACATCTGTACCAACAGATCTAACAAACTGCTAAAATCAAGGAGCTTGTTGGCAACCAAAAATTAATGACATGTCTTGTTGCTTGGGAGCCTCTTCTCCAGTGTCATGTGTCTTCTCTTGTCTATCTTGTTCCTTGTGTCAGAAGGAAACTATGGTCAGTATGGGCCTATAGGAAAAACTGCCCTCTGTGGTACTTTGGAATGACATCTTTCTGTCTCCTCGGCTAGACCCTCCATGATTCCATTTAAGGGTGTAGTCGATTTCTCAACCACCAATCCTTCTTTCATTAATTGATTTATCCTTGGGATCAAAATGAGGCTTAACACCCAACTTTGTTTCCATGCGCTGCTCTCGGATTGGACCCTATATAAGCACGTGATTGCAGAAGTTTCCAAGGGCAGTTTGGATCCACACCGCTTCGATCCCCGCAATTCACCACCAAATTCCACGTAATTATTTAGTTATAAATGGTTTTTATTGTAGGACCACTTTGGAATTTTAGTGCTCGAGCATGTTCTGTTCCTGCAATGAAGTGTGTTCGTCGATCTATTGCAAAATATGATCTAGGAAACCCTGCTATTTTAGCACCTCGCTAAAGTTTATCCATCTGCCAAATCTAGAATCATTTTAACCATGTTTAGAGATGGAGCCAATTTTGGCACCTGGGATCTTTGAATGCCGAGCAGGAATACCTCCTGGAGGATGATCTCCTGAATCTAACGTGGTGGCCTAACACCATTGTGCTAACATGTCATGGAAAGAAGGGTGACACATGTCACATGGAAATGGACAAATGAAGAAACCAAATGACCTGGAATGAGTGCCACATGTCAGGGCAAGATGGAAACCCCTTTTCTCCATGAATGAGTGCCATTAGTCCTGACGGATGAGTGCCAAGTGTCTTTGGTACTTCGACACTTCGGGCTTCAGGAGTTTTGGATTATGAAGCATGAAAAACTCTAGAGTCATACGGGTCTGGAGTGATGTGGCGGCCTAACACTATATGATGTCACAGTTAGTGATGGATGAGTTCCATGTGTCTTCGACACTTCGAGAGCTCTGGTTGATAAATTTCATTTCTTACCTACTGCAAAGATCAATGGTTCTTGTTGATTTGAGATCAACGGTCCACAATTACTTCGGGAGTTCAGGCTTTGGGCCTTCTCAATGCATAGTTATTACAATCCTCTGGAGCATCATATCTCTGAAGTGAGAGATCTTCCTCCATGGTTCCTCTTGTTTTTGATGATCAAGATTCACTTCGGGAGTTCGGGATTCGAGAGTTTTCTTCTGCTTTCTTGTGCCATCCTATGAAGTGTATTATTTCTAAAGTGTTAGATCTATCGATGTGCATCCTCAACCTTCAATGGATCAGATTTACTTCGAGAATTCGGGTAGTTCTTTCTCTAGTGCTTCGCTCCGCAAAACCTTTCGGAGTGCTAGATCGTCGGACACATGTCCCCTGCTTGAAGATCAACGACCATGAGTGATTGCAGAGACTCAACTCCCTCACTCTTTAATTTCCTTTTTGATCTTCACAATGCAAAGATTCTCATTCATAGTGGGATCGATATCCACCATTGATCTGTTGATCTAGCAAGATCAACGATCCTAGGGGATTTCAGGCTCACAACTTGTAGAAAATTTAATTTTCTTCCTGATCCCCACAATGCCTCCCCACCATCGATCCCTCTCTCCAATGAGATCTTATGGTCGTGACTTATTATTTTATTGATCTAACGACTGATTTGAATTGTACATGGTATCTCCACAGTTGAAAATTGAACCTGTATGTTTACTTGTATTTCAAGACCGAAATGGAATTCTCTCAATGTTTCATTTTTCTCAAAGTTTTTCACTGTGCATACAACATACTTGACCAGCCTGACTTTATCAACCAGAAGAGGAAATATTTATAGGAAGGTGTGCATAAAAGAGAGAGACTAGGAAGAGGTGTAGACCTAGGTATTAACAACAACTACATATAAACCAAGACAACTTTATGTGATAGCATTGGCTCCACAGGGGATGGCATGCTCCCTGTGAGCTACCAACAACAAGAAGCTTCAATGTCTTATCCTAGGGCTATGGGGTCACTTATTCAAATACTAAAAGCAAACTAAAAACTAAAAATCTTGCACACGAACTTATTTATACACAAGACCCTACTCTAACTGACCTTTACAATGCTAAGGTGAAAACAAACTTCTATCACAGCCACCCAAACTATTTGGTAACATAATTCTTCTTTTCACTGCAAATTATCCATAAAATGTAAGGGAAATATGACAATAGAATGAAGACATGTTTTGGAACACTGACAATACCTCCAAATGATGATAAGATGACTAATTTTGCAGGCTCCAATTCTTTGGGAAAGTTTAACTCCATATATAACCCCACGGGGTTGTAAAATTTATAATAAGGCATGCTAAATTGGTAAAAAGTTACCTCCTTTATTTCATCATTGCTCACATGTTGTTTGATGTTCTCAGCATGTACAGGTGGATAAAGGATTGATGCAGGCTTGTTAATCCCAAGTGATATCTTCTCATTTATAAGTGTTGGACATGAGATAAGCTACACATTTAGCTCTTCCTTTTCTCCTACATGGCTCTCCCATTGATCAGATTCATAATTATCATATACATGAACCATGCTACGAGGTTCCAAAGAAGCTATGAAAAAACTCTTCTCTTCATCATCTTCGTTGGGATATTCATTAAAAATTGGTTATTCTTGCTCAGCATTTGAAACAACTTCTTCATCATAAGCAGGGCTTCTAAAGACATCTTCTTCGAGAATAGAAATATCCTCCACATTTTCTTCATAAGAGAAATAAACAAAATCTGTCTTCAATTCTAAAAAACTAGGAAAAAACAGAGAGGAATCTTCCCTAATTTTTTTAACTAACTTATCATTTATATCAGCTTCATAGTCAAGAGAAATATATATTGATGTATACACTTGCTCTTCAACATCAGAATATTCAAAAGAGACATGTTGATCTTCATAAACATTTAAAACAACAACTACATCTAATATGATGTCAAATGTTTCTATGGTATTTCTATCATAATGAATATCATTCAATACCTCTTGATCTTCATGGAAAATTCTTTCTACCACGATAAATGCTTCATCAAAAATCTAGTTTTTGTGACTAGCATAATCTTTATGAAGCAAAGAAAAATCATCACAATAGTTTTCATAAAGATACTCACCTGAAAAAAAAACTTTACAAAATGAATTGAAGGCTGCATGAAAACCTGTCAGAGAGCTAATCCTTGCAATGGGAAGAGATCGACACCAATCATGAGCAATCCCCTATAATGAATACCTGAAAAGATTAATCTGAACATCTTCATGCATGATATGAATTTGTTGAATAAAATCATGAAAATCCAACAAATGTTAAGCTAGTACCTCCCACTCTTCTCCTCGAAATTTAGGAAGGCTACTTTACCATTCATCTCTACTAGGCTCTGGATTATGGAAACCAACTATTTTTGAAAAATCACAGAAATCATACCTCTGAGATAAAATCTTGTCCATTTCAAACCAGTGGAGTCATTAATAGATTTCTGAACAATTGAGTTGCCATGATGAAAGATGAGCAATCAGAAAAATGTGTTCATCTTCAGTTCACCATCTAAAACTGGTTCTCTTCGTTGTCATTCTCCCAGGGAAGATATCTTCACTATCGTCCCTGGCAGTGGCGCCATTAATGTTAGCACTGAGAATCACCCTCATACTGCTAGAGGATAAGTCTAGTACCTGTCAAAATGTAAATTTATTAAAATGGTTTGAGTAGGTGGATCGAAAAGACTTTAAAGAAAGGAAAAGACAACAGATATCATTGTAGATCAGTGATAGACCATTGGGCTATGGAGTCATAAACAATCTACTCATTGAAGGCATTTAAGCTCCCTATTAGACAAAAGATTTGTATAATGATGAACAAAATAACAAGAGAATAACATAAAGATGAATATTCGCTAAGCATAGATCCTCTCTGCAAAGAGAATTTAGATGTGTATGAACAGTAAACAATGATAAATAGGCGAGCTTACAATAGATCCTCTATTGCATCAAGAATCTATCCATCAAAAGAAAGTTTTAATCCTTAAAATCATCAATACATTCAAACAATATGAAGAATAGAATAGAGTACATAGAAGACAAATATGATGAAACAAATCATATCAATATTCAATAACATAAAATTTACAGCCACATGCCCCTCCAACTTACAAACTGAAATATATAGTCATAAACATTCTCAAAATCTCCTCCCATATTGGCCACTCCCCCCTTTCCTTATATCATTCATCATATGTATTTATAATCAAAACAGAAGGCAATAACTAGGAGTGTGAGATGGTCTTCGTATCCTAGGATTCTCCACAAAAATATACAAGTCTAACATATGTACCAACAAATCTAACAAAATTCTAAAATCAAGGAGCCTGTTGGCAACCAAAAATGAATGGCATGTCTTGTTGCTTGGGAGCGTCTTCTCCAATGTCATATGTCTTCTCTTGTTTTTCATGTTCCTTCTGTCAGAAGGAAACTCTGGTCAATATGGGATTGGAGGGAAAGTTTCCCTCTATGGTACTTTGGGATGAGAGTTTTTTGTCTCCTCGGCCAGACCTTCCATGCTTCCATTTAAGGGGGTATTTGATTTCTCAACCATCGATCCTTCTTTCATTAACTGATTTCTCCTTGGGATCGGGATGAGGCTTAACTCCTAGCTTTGTTGTGATGCCCTACTCTCAGATTGGACCCAATATAAGCATGTGAATGGGGAAGTTGTCAAGGGCAGTTTGGATCCACACCACTTTGACCCCCACAATCAACCACCAACTGCCACATACGAGTGTCCTCCACCTTCAATGGCTCAGATTTACTTTGGTACTTCAGGTAGTTCTTTCTCTAGTGCTTCGCTCTGCAAAACCTTCTAGAGTGCTAGATCATCGGACACATGTCCATTTCTTGAAGATCAACGACCACGAGTGATTGCGAAGACTCAACTCGCTCACTCTTTAATTTCCTTGTCGATCTCCACAATGCGAAGATGCTCATTCATAGTGGGATCGATATCAACTATTGATCTATTGATATAGCAAGATGAACAATCTTGGGGGCTTGCAGGCTCACAACTTGCAGAAATTTTAATTTTCTTCCCGATCCCCACAATGCCTCCCCATCGCTGATCTCTCTCTCTCCAATGAGATCTGATGGTCGTCACTTATTCTTTGCTCAATTTGAACTGTACATGGGATCTCCGTCGTTGAAAATTGATCCTTTCCCTTTGCATTTATTTCAAGCTCAAAATGGACTAGTCTAAATGTTTCATTTTTCTCAAATTTTTTCCTTGTGCATACATGATCAAAATCTGGACCAGGGATCAAATTTTAGCCCAAAAATGAAAGTGTTCAGAATCACTTCAAAAAAAAATGGGTGCGTAGGCCTTGTCATCACGAACCCATCTCACTTCAAATGGGGCCAAACAGACATTAGATGAGAGAGATATCGTGTTCTATTCGATTTTCCAAACTGGCAAAACAAATGCTAATTGTACAGTCCGTACAGCTGGCGTGGCAGGGCCATACAATTGACGTGGCATATGTTGATGTGGCAAGTACTGGTTGGGAAAAGATAACCTGGCAAAACATATGTGGACGAATTAGTTTTGGACATGTGGCATGTTGATGAAAAATTGGGTGGTGCCACGTGGCCCAGACATGGGCTGCCACATGGCACCATGATCGGGTTTGGTATGTTAAAATTTTATGGATTATGTGGGATTCGAACCCAAAACCTCCACACATGACTCAAATCTTTGGCAAATACCATCTAATTGATGCGCTATATGTTAGTCCTTAACATATGAATGTTTTAAATATTATTTAAATTTGAATATCTCCAAGTTTGGCACAGGGGTCCGGGTTGGGGCTTAGCCCCAGCCCCCAGTTTTATATGCACCACATGTGAACTCTACTACCCATATTTGCGCATATTTTCAAACAGTTCTTCCCCCCTTTTTTTCTCGACAGTTGGCGCACCCTTCGCTTTCCACTTGTCACATATCCAGCCGTTGGAACGGGTGCCATAATTCGTGCAGGACGTGGTCACATTGGAACCCATGCGTCCAACACCTCCACTGGTTTGGGGGCTAGGTTCCCTAACCATGTGAAAAATTGGCATGATTTGTCGAAATGGCGTGTGTGATGGGTTTAGGCACGAGAAATTCCCAGAAGCTAGGTTACTCACACAGGAGTGGGATTTGGTGAACCAGAGACAACAAGCTTGAAGGAGGAAAATGGTAGGAGGCCTATCTTCTTCATTTATTTGGCTAAATGAGGTGCCGAAAAATCCCAACTAGGGGTTTTTGCATGTTCTGAATCCGTTGGCATAGGTTTCAAAGGAATTTGGAGACTCCTTTTGCAGGTTTTTCTACCTTGAAGTTTCAGGAGCTCCAGGGAGCTTAGGGCCACCATTGATGGAGGTCATGCTCAGATGAGCCCAAGTCTATTTTTTGTGTCTTAATAGTCATTTTGACTAATTTTTATTCTCTGAACACATTGGGACATGTTTCAGAGGAATTTGAGGAATTTTAGAGGTGTTTTTGGCATAAGTAAGCTCAAGGAAGCTCAAGGACACCAGTAGAAGAGCTCATGCTCAGATGAGCCATGGCTCATTTTCAGAGAACCAATAGTCATTTTTGGGGTTTTTGTGTATTATGAACCCAATGATATAGTCAATAAATCCATTGGAGTTCAACAACAACTTGTAAAATAATCTTTGACAAACTAATCCTAGAGATCCTAGTCCATTGATGGAGGCTCAAGGAGATGTAGCCCAGTTGGGGGTGAACTCCTTTATCATCTTGTTATTGTTGTGAGTTTGTTGGTTATTATTTTTATGAATGTTATGTTGTTTCTGTATTTATTTAAACAACATATTTAACCTTTTAAACACCTCACACATAAACACCTAAAAGATGCATAAACTTGACACATAATTTCTCTTGCACAACTAAGACATTGAGTAAGGTCCTGAAGTTTATTTTAATGGAGTAGAGGGTGCTTGCATAGCAAAACATGTTAGCCCCCTATTTTTAGATCGGGTGGTATCAGAGCATAGTTTTTCTCATGTGATTACCATTGATAGCTAGTGATTTAGTTGTTCGTATTATTGTGCAAGTTTTGTGTTGAAGTTTGATATCTTGCAAGGATGGAGGAAGCTTCAAACAGTAAGAGTTATCATACATATTCATTAGCCAAGTTCTTTGAAAAAGAGATGTTGAAGGATTTTGTAACCATGAGAGATATGGTACAAGAGATGTGGGAAGATAGAAAGGAGGGCATTGTCCTTCAAAAGCAGTTGATGGCCATGAAGGAGGAGAAGCACCAGCTTCTTGAAAAGTTGCATGAGATGGAGACTCAAATCCACGAAGAAAAATAAAACCTTACCAAGTACATGCATGAACATGAGTTATGTAATGTCGGTTTTTCTTCAAATTCCTCTCAATATGAATGCTTTGGTGTTTTTGAAAATCATACAAGAGGAATAGGGTCCAAGTTATTGTTAAAAATGGGCTATGAAGGTAGAGGGTTAGGCAAGCATGCACAAGGCATTATTGAGCCTATTGTTGTTGAGGAGAGGCCCAAGTATAGGGGTCTTGGATATGAACAGAAAGATGGGGTAGATTCCAAAGTTGAGGAGACAAGGGAAACAATTCCAAGAACAACTTTTGTTGCAAGTTCAATCCCTCAAGCATGCAAAGTTTGTGTTCAAGATGAATGAAAATGTGTGAAACAAGAGAGTTGTGAAAACCATGAGGACAAGAACATTTTTGTTGGTCTTCAAAAGAGAGCTAGTAACTCTTGAAATTCACTTCCTCAAGAAGGCAATAAAGGTGAATGTTCAAGGTATATTTCTGCCTATAATTCAGTTGCTTTTGATTATGTTAAGCATGGTAAATTTGCATGTAAAAATGGTAGAAAAATTCAATGTACATATTGTGGTTTAGATAACCATCATGTTTCAAGATGTTGGAAAAGATTGACCACATTCAGGAAACTTTCTAAGAAAAGGCAACTTGAAAAGAAGATGCAAAAGATTTGCACCCACTGCCAGAAGAGGGGTCATCTCATTGACCAATGTTGGACATTTCATCCAACCACTCATCCACAACACGAGAAGAAGATGGATAAAAATACTAGCAAGAATGGAAGAGGAGATTCCATCATCGATGTGAGTCAAGAGGATTCACAAGAAGACGATTTTCAGCAGAAAAAGTCACCATTCAATTGGCTTGGTAAGAAATGGTTAGATTTCTTGAACAAGTAAGGCTTGCATTTATTTGTTTGTAGATGCACTTTTCAGCCTTATCTATGCTTTTCTGTTGAAAGTATGACAAGTTGTAGCAGATTCTCATAACTTGTATGATTCAAGTTTGCATGAGAATGCAATTTTATTGAAGGCATTCTTATTGTTGAACAACATCGCCAAGAGGATGTAAAAGATGGGTATGATACTCACTTATTGAAGCCATTTAGCTTTTCATTTCAGCTCTTTTGTACCCACATGTTTTTGGGTTTATGTACTTATGTTTGTACTTGAAGGAGAGTTGAAGAGCTTTGCACATGCATGTGATTTTGTATGTGTAAACAATGAACTTGGTGATAGTTCATTATGAGTGACTCATGATTGTAACATGGATGTCTATCATGAATGTCGACTTGTCATTGGGAATGTCGATGTTTTTCAAATGAGTCTCAACTTGTGTTGATGTTGTCTTGACGACTATGTTCTGTTGATCAATTTTTTCCACTTATGTTTAGTCGATGGTGTTGTTGGCTTGTAAGTCGATTTTGAGTACACCAAGATGCAGGAAAATGCCATGTGCTTTGATGAAGTACAAGATGCAACCATTTGCTTGAAGAGAAAAAAGATTTTGTTGGCATCATTTTCAGTCTTGTATTGAATTTGTTTTCAAGATTGATGGTTTTCTTGGTTTGTGACAAGATGTCGCAGGAAAGATTTTTGCAGCCACTGTAGAGTGAATTGTGTTGACACCAAAGAGTTCACAAGAGGGACTTGATTCTCAGTGGGAAGGTTGTTAGTATTCTAAGAACAAAGATAACAGTGGGTCAAAAGCAGCCAGAGAACAGTGGTTGAGGGACATAGCCAGTTGCAGTGCAAGGCATGTCAAGGTACCCAGGTGATTGCCAAAAAGACTTTTCAAGTAGAATCAGTTGATATAACTTGGAAGAAGAAGAGTATTGAAGCTTAGGAAAATAATCATATTCTTTTGTGGGTCCAAAATCCTTTCAGTGGGAAGGTGTGATCAGAATCTGGACCAGGGGTCAAATTTTAGCCCAAAAATGAAAGTGTTCGGAATCCCTTCAAAACGAATGGGTGTGTAGGCATCGTCGTTATGAACCAAACGCACTTCAAACTTGGTCAAACGGACATCCGATGAGAGAGATATCGCATTCTATTCGATTTTCCAAACTGGTAAAAAAAATGTTGACTGTACAGTCTGTATAGTTGACGTGGCAGGGCCATATAGATGACGTGGCAGGGCCATACAATTGACATGGCATATACTGATGTGGCAGGTGTTGATTGGGAAAAGATGATGTGGCAAGTTTTGATTTGACAGATGTGGACGAATTAGTTTTGGACACATGGCATGTTGATGGAAAATTGGGTGGTACCACGTGGCCCAGACATGGGTTTCCATGTGGCACCATGATTGGTTTTGGTATGTTCAAATTTTATGAAGTCCATGGGATTCAAACCTTGGACCTCCACACATGATTCAAAGCTTTGGCAAAGGGCACCCAATCGATGCGCCATACGTTAGTCCTTAACATATGAATGTTTTAAATATTATTTAAATTTGAAAATCTCCAAGTTTGGCGCAGGGGTCCGAGCTAGGGCTTAGCCCCAGCCCCTGGTTTTATAAGCACCACATGTGACCTCCACTACACAGATTTGAGCACATTTTCAAATGGTTCTTCCCCCCTTTTTCACCTGACACTTGGCACACCCTTCGCTTTCCACTTATCACATATTCGGCCATTGGAACGAGTGCCATAATTCGTGCGGTACATGGTCACATTGGAACCCATGCATCCAACACCTCCGTCGGTTTGGGGGCTAGGTTCCCTAACCGTGTGAGAAATTGGCACGATTTGTGAAAATGGCGCATGTGTTGGGTTTAGGCACGGGAAATTCCTAGAAGCCAGGTTACTCACATAGGAGTGCGATTTGGTGAACCAGAGACAACAAGCTTGAAGAAGGAAAATGGCAAGAGGCCTATCTTCTTCATTTTTTTGGCCAAATGAGGTGCCAAAAAATCCCAACTAGGGGTTTTTGGATGTTCTGAATCCATTGGCACAGTTTTCAAAGGAATTTGAAGACTTCTTTTGCAGTTTTTTGTACCTTGAAGTTTCAAGATCTCCATGGAGCTTAGGGCCACCATTGATGGAGGTCATGCTCAGATGAGCCCAAGTCTATTTTATGTGACTAAATAGTCATTTTTCAATAATTGTTATTCTCTGAACACATTCGGATGGGTTTCAGAGGAATTTGAGGACTTTTATAGGTGTTTTTTCCACAAGGAATTTCAGGGAAGCTCAAGGCCACCAGTAGAAGAGGTCATGCCTGGATGAGCCATGGTTCGTTTTTAGAGAACTAATAATCACTTTTGGGGTTTTTATGTATTCTGAACCCAATGGTACAGTCAGTAAATTCATTGGAGTTGAGAAACAACTTGTAAAAGAATCTTTGACAAACTAATCCCAAAGAGCCTAGTCCATTGATGGAAGCTCAAGGAGATGTAGCCCAATTGGGGGTGAACTCCTTTATCATCTTGTTATTGTTGTGAGTTTACTGGTTATTATTTTGTTGCATGTTATGTTGTTGTTGTATTTATTTAAACAACATATTTAACCTTTTAAGGATCTCACACATAAACACCTAAAAGATGCATAAACTTGACACATAATTTCTCTTGCACAAGTAAGACATTGAGCAGGGTCCTAAAGTTTATTTTAATGGAGTAGAGGGTGCTTGCATAGAAAAACATGTTAGCCCCCTATTTTCAGATCAATACAACATACTTGACCGACCTGACTTTATTAAATAGAAGAGGAAAATTTATAGGAAGTTGTGGAGAAAAGAGAGAGACTGGGCAGAGATGTAGACCTAGGTATTAACAACAGCTACATATAACCCAAGAAAAATTTATGTGATAACAGATTCCATTCAGGCAACTAGGGAAAACGTCTCTTCAAATTCGATACCTTCAACCTGAGCATATCCTTAACATACCAATCTAGATTTTTTCCTGGTAACATGTCCATATTCATTTAATTTGTTTCTAAAGACCCACTTTGTGTAAATCATATTTTTGTACTTTTTTCTTGGAACTAGTTCCCAAGTGTCATTCTTCTCTATCTAATCTAACTCTTCATCCATGGATTTTTATCCAGAATTAATTGATCCAGATTTTATGAGTAGAATGAAATGATGACAGATTATTAACAGGTGCCTAACACAAAATAACAGAGATATAGTAAAAATGGTTTTCTATTCAATAAGGAAATAAGATGAAACTGTAAAATGCAGCAGAAACAAGCTTGTTGGAATGGTGGCAGCTTATCTCTGAGAAGAGATGTGACGGTTGCGCTCATTCGAAAGAAGATGATTATAATGAGGCTCTGAATGCCTTTTTACAATAAACATGAATGAAAAAAACACTAGACATACAAAAACCTAACCCTAGGAGATGAAGCGCCAAAAGTCATGTGGGCCCCATCTGGGTAAGTTAGTACATCAACTTCCTGGGTCGTAACTTTTGCATACAATATCCATTTTAGGCATATGATAGCCCGTTGGAAAGGTATCGTCGAGGAGATTGATTTTGGGGGCTCAATCATTCCTTCATACATTATTGAGAATATCGATCCCGAAAAACCTTCATTTAGGCCCTCAAAATGGCCCCGAAAGTTAAAACTGCTAAAAATAGTAAATTGCCAAAATTGCCAGAAAATTATTTTGAGCCAGTTGGAAAAGGTGGGTGGCCACTGATATACACCTGGATCAATCCTCCCTCCTTAGGAATAAATGGTCTCCATTGCATTGACTTCCCCCATCATATGAGGAAATTTCTGTTGAATTTGGCCCCGTGTGAGCCACTTGCCTTGGTGTAGGAGCTACCCTTCTTTAACGAATCAATAAAGTTGGATACTTTAATGTCAAGTGCCCTTTATACATGTGTCCACAATCTGATCATTGGATTCCTTTTGTATGTAGTCGGGGTTGAGCTCTATTGGTGTCAATTGTTCTGCTACGTCTGAGGTGTCCAATAATGGTGGGAAATAAGGGCAAAGGAGATCCACGTTGAAGACTAGGTGCATGTCAAGGAAAGGAGGAATGTTGAGCTCAAAAGAATTATCCCCAATGGACTCAGTGATGGTGTATGGACCATAACAGAGTGGGTGAAGATTCTGATGGGGTCTTGTAAGGAATTCTTTCTACAAGTGCAACCAAACTTTTTCACCCACCTGAAACTTATGTGGGACCCGATGTTTCTCATGGCGCTGCTTGTACTTGTCATTGGACTTCTGTAGGATATCCTGAACCTGTTGGTGGATGTGTTGGATCCACTCAATGAACTCGGTGGCTTTGTCAGCTTCATTTGGAGTAGGATATGATTCAATCAAGGTGACCACAAGGGGAAGTGCAACATCTATGGGACCCAATGGTTGGAATCCCAAACCCACCTAAAAGGGATTGTGGCCGGTTGAGCTAGGCAGGGCTCAGTGGTATCTATTTTGGAAATAGGGAAGGCTCTCATCCCATGTGTGAGGGTTCTTTGAATTATACATGCGAAGGATATGCACAATCATTCAATTTATGACCTCAGTTTGGCCATCTGTCTAGGGGTGGAAGGTCGTGGATTTGGTGAGCTTGGTGTCTAGCAATGACCAAAGGCTCGACCAGAATGTTCTAAGAAATCGACTCTCCTGATATAAGAAAATGGTTTGTGGGATTCCAAAATGTACCCAGACTCATTCAAAGAAGAGCTTGTCATTGGCCTCGGCTGTGATGTTCTTCTTGCAGGCAACCAAAATCGCCATCTTAGAAAAGCGATCAACAACCAAAAAAACACAGTTATTTCCCTGCTTTGTGGATGGGAGGCACGACATGTAGTCCATTGAGATGGATTCCCATGGCCTTTCAGGAGTAGGAAGAGGCGTATACAGGGATTGTTTCTTAGTGGTCGGTTTGGAAATAGAGTAGGCAGTGTAGGACCTGATATACTTGTTGACCTCCTGTCAAAGTTTTGGCTAGTAGAAATGTTTCTGTAGCATCGACACTATCTTTTCAATGTCAAAGTGTCATTCCACCCGACTATAGTGGGCTTCCCAGATCAGCTTCACTCGCTCTCTTGATGGAACACAGATATGGCCCATAAGACACAACAACCCATTCTAAAGATGGGAATTATGGACAACTCCATCCGTACCCAACATTTGGTAGGTGGTGGCGAAGTCTGGGTCTATCTCATAGATTTGAGGCCATCCATAGGTCTCATGGACGTGGTGAGTGTTACAACTGGCAGTCTGCTGAAGCAATCAATGACACGATTGGTGCTTCCTGTTTTATACTTGATGTTGAGGTGGGATTGCTACAAGTATGTGGACCACTTTTGATGGTGATCATTCTGCAATTTTTCTTGTTTTTGCATGAAATGCAGTGGCTTATGATCAATGTGAATGTCTGTCTCCTTCCCAAGAATGTAATGTCTCCACTGGCGACAGGATTTCACAATGGAGTACATTTCTTTGTCATAATTAGGGTACTTATGGACAAGATCTGATAGTGTCTCACTATAATATGCCATGAGGTGGTTGTGCTAAGTGAGAACGGCACCCACCACATAGTCTGAAACATTTGTCTCGATCTCAAAGGGTTGTTGCACGTCTGGTAGTGAAATTACTAGGGTTGAGCACAAGTGCTGCTTCAAATCATCAAACACTTGTTGCTGGGACTGACCCCACACAAATTTCACCTTACCACCACTCCTAGTTATTTTTATGAGGGCCCATGCAATATGGGAGAATCCCAACATCGACATGTGATAGAAATTGGCAAGGCCCAAGAAGCTTCGAAGCTCAGTGAGTGTGGTTGGGGTTGGCTAGTCACGGATGGCTTGGATATTGGATGGATCCACATGTACACCATGTTGATCAATTATGTAGCCCAGGTAATGGACCTTGTCCATTCCAAAGGAGCATTTTTCCAAGTTGTCATATAGCTTGTGTTGTTGCAGGGTGTGCAGAACCTATTGAATATGTTGCAAGTGTTCGGCCCAAGTCTTGTTGTAAATGAGAATGTCATCTAGATACACCACTACAAAATTATTGGTGAATGGTCACAGGATATCATCCATCATCCTCATGAAATTGGTTGGATCATTTTTCAAACCAAAGGGCATGACCAACCATTCAAAAAGGCCTTCCTTTGACTTGAAGGTGGTTTTCCATACATCTATCTATTCTATCAGGACCTGGTGGTAGCCAGACTTCAGATAAATCTTACTGAAGTATTTGGCCCCCGTGTGTTGATCAAGGAGGTCGTTGATTCAGGGAATCGGATACCAGTTTCTGACTGTGATTTCATTCAGAGCCCGGTAATCAATGCATAGTTTCCAGGTTCCATCTTTCTTCTGTACAAGAACGATTGGACTCCTGCAAGGTGATGAGCTGGGATGGATGTGCCCCTTGTGGAGTAATTCTTTGACTACCTCGGGTATCCTGTATAATTTCATGTTCAAAGTAATAATAACACTACGAGGCCTAGACTCATATACAACATGACATTTCCATAAATAAGGTTGGCCCAAAAGAACATCACAAACTTTGAGAGGAGAAACATCACACAATACCTCATCTTCGAAGGGCTTGATGTCGTATGATAGTCGACACTATTGGCTTATGCGGAGATCACTTCCTTGGTGAAGCCATCAAATGGTGTAGGGTTGTGGGTGCGGTGTTATTGGTAGGGCCAGTTTCTTGATGAACTTTGCTGAGATGAGGTTCTTTTGGCGATCGCTATTAATGATGAAGTGCAGTGGGGTTCCTTTTACCCACATTTGTGAATGGAAGAGGCATTCTCCTTCTTCTAGATTGTCTGGTTCACCAGGATGGAGCTTGGTGGTAGCAACGGTGGCACTGGGTTCCATGTCAATGATTCATCTTCCCCTTTCTAGTTCTGGCTCAGAGTCTGAACCCACATCTGATTCAAAGGCTTTCACTTCGGCCACTAGTGACTACTTTGAGCGGCAGTAATTAGTGTTATGCCAAGGGCTCTTATGGAAGTTGCACCACTTCCTGGTATCTTTCTTTGTCTTTCCAGTGTCCTTCGTTTCTTGCAGCTTGGACTGGTTGTCTTGATACTGTCCATGTTTTATCTATCCTCTGTTCTGTGCGTTGGGGCTGCCCTTTCCTGGATTTTGTTGTGAGGGGTTTCCATCTTATGCTCAACTTTGATGGCATATCGGTAGGTCGTTCCCAAGGATGAGATGTCCATAAATTACATTTTAGTCTGGATGTATCTATGCAGATCACCATGATACTTGAGCACCAGATGTCACTCTAAATCTTTGATACCTATCTTCATGCACAAGGTATGAAAGATATTTGTGAAATTTGGCACTGGTTGGTCTCTTTCTTGCCGTAGTGTGGTCCATTTGGTATACAAGTTGTCATAATTTCTAACAGGGTAGTATTGTTCCTTAATAACATCCCTGAAGGATTCCCAGGTGGTCGTGGCTATAAATAATGAGGTTTCATCTGTTTCCTTTTGCTCACAGAAAGTTTCCCACCAATATTTGACATGGGTAATGGATTTGAGGAGTGCAAAAGTAATCTTTTCTCTATTCGAAAAGTTATTGACAGAAAAATACCCTTCTAGTAGATTCAACCACGTGTCTACAACATATGCGTCTATCCGACCTTCAAATATAGGAATATAGAAGTTTATTTGTACCTTGAAGGGGGTGGCACCTCCACTCGAAGAAGATGTGTCTCCTGTTGGTAGTCGCCAAAGGATTTGCATGAAACTATTCATCATCTTGTTCCTTTGTTGCCTGAGGGATTCCTCAATAAACAGTGTGAAAGGATCTATTTTCTCGTCAAATTTATTTTCTCCTACCATGAGAGGTTTCTTGGGTGTGAAAGAGTTTTTTTCCTCAAGAGAAACAAGCTCGAGACCCAACTCTTTGTACTTCGACCTCGTTGGGGACATGCATTAAGATGACAAGGAGCAGACCACTATGATACCACTGATCCAGATTTTATGAGAAGAAATAAATGACTACAGATTATTAACAGGTGCTTAACACAAAATAATAGAGATACAGTAAAACTGGTGTTCTATTCAAAAAGGAAATAAGTTGAAACTGTAAAATGCAGGAGAAACAAGCTTGCTGGAATGGTGGTGGCTTATCTCTGAGAAGAGATGTGACGGCTGCACTCATTCGCAAGAAGATAATTACAATGAGTCTCTGAAGGAATTTTTACAATAAACATGAATTCCAAAAACCATAGACAACCAAAAACCTAACCCTAGGATATGAAGCGCCAAAAGTCATGTGGGCCCCATCTGGGTAAGTTAGTATATCAACTTCCCGAGGTGGTAACTTTTGCATACGATCTACGTTTTAGGCGTAGGATAGCCCGTTGGAAAGGTATCGTCAAGGAGATTAATTTTGGGGTCTCAATTATGCCTTTAGAAATTAATGAGAATCTCTATCCCGAAAAACCTTCATTTAGGCCCTCAAAATGGCCCCAGAAGTTAAAAATGTTAAAAATAGTAAATTGCCAAAATTGCCAGAAAACTATTTTAAGCTAGTTGGAAAAAGTAGGTGGCCAATGATATCCACCTAGATCATTCATCCTTTTTGGCTTCTTCAAAACTTCTTGTCTCAATCATAGATAATAATGTTAGGTGTAGTTGTTCTTGTGACGAATTCTTCTTCTAGTCTCAACTCTTGCATATTTGTTCTTGATGATCTCATTTGATGGACGATTCTTCTATGTTTGTTTTCTAGGTGTCTTTGGAGGCACTTGAAGATATTTTTGTTCGTATTCTTTTATTTCCAATTTCTCTTCTTCATTTTCTTCTTTTGCTACTTCTTCTTCTTTTTCTTCTTCATCATGAACCTATTCTATTGAACCCTTTTATTCTTCCTTTATTCTTTTTCCACTTGTCTCATAAACCATCACATTGATGTTTTTCACAACTTTGTTGAGCCTTATATTGAAACAATTGTATGCTTTCCTTGTGCTCAAATACCCAACAAGTATTCCTTTGTCCACACGAGAATCAAACTTCCCCATTCTTCCATCTTCTCTTTTGATGTAGCATTTGCTTTCAAAAACTCTGAAGTGCTTCACATTCGCTAGTCTTCCTTTACATAGCTCGCAGGGATTTTTATCATTGTTGTTTTTGAGCATTAATCTATTTTGAATATGAACTTTTGTATGCATTTCATGTGTCCAAAAGAGATATGTCAACTTAAAATCCATTAAAATAGTTCGAACCATTTCTTGTCAGGTCATGTTATTCCTTTCGACAACTCCATTTTGTTGTGGTGTCCTAGCAACAAAGAATTTCCTTTTTATTCCATGATTGTTGTAGAAATCCATAAATTCCTTTGAAGTAAACTCTCCTCCATTATCAGATCTCAAACATTTGATTTTTGAATCCATTTCATTTTCAACCATTTCCTTATATATCTTGAAGTTCTCGAATTCTTCTAAATTCTTCCTGAGAAAACAAACTCCAGTCATCCTTGTATAATCGTCAAGAAATAACATAAAATATTGCTCACCTTTTAAACCATTTGTTCTAGTTGGTCCAACTAGATCAATATGCACAATTTCCAGTGGTCTTGTTGTGGACTATTCCTTTGATTTGAACTTGGTCTTTGTTTCCTTTCCTTGTTGAAAATGCTTTCATAAGGTGTTGGTTGGCTTCATGATCTGTGGAATTTCTCTTACAGCTTCCTTTTTGATAACTTTGACAAGGTTATCAAAGTTTATTGTTGTGGGTGGGAAATCCCTCCTACGGACTAGCACCAAGGGTTTTATCATGCATGCAGAAATGACCTAAAGATTCTTACTTTTTACCATCATCCCATGCCTAGACCCCCATTACTCATATGTAAATACAAGGCTCAAGAGATTAAGTTGACGTACCTTATTCTTTGTGTTTGATTTCGATCCATTTTCGTGCTTGGCCATTCTTTGACTGCAACTCTCCTCCCAATGCGGCCCTGCATTCACTAAAGACAAACAAAGAACTCCACATGCATTTGATCTATGAACTAACAGGTTAGAGATTTAATCAATCATACAATCAATATTCCAATAATGACAATCTCATATGAAGGGACGGGAAAAACAATTCTTTTATTAACTTCACAATGATACCTTACAATGATAAATTTGGCTACTACTCCTCGATCCTAGTCCTAGGCTCTTCTTCCACTGTCTTCCAATTGCTTTTCTCTATACTTCTCTTTGCACAAGGATGGTTAAAGGTTGGGACAAAGGGAATGATCAATCGGGTATAGTTTCTTTACTATGATTCTCCTCTCCCAAATGGGACCCCTAACCCTTCTTTTATAGGCTAGAAGAAGCTAGGTATTTGGTTGAATGTCTGGTCATGCATGGCTAAAAGGTTTAGTTAAATTACCCAAAGTTGTGTGTTTCGTCAGCAACTTTCCTTTTTTCGTGCTTTTGTAGGTACACGTAGGTTGTCTTGGGTCAGCTAGCGTGTACACGTGTGCAGTAATGTAGCAGTGCACGTGGGCCTTTATAAAAGGGGTTTTTAAGAAGAGTTGTTTAGCAGTGTTCTGGCAAAGAAGGAATCTAAGATGGCTTGATGCTAGGTAAGCATGTCTAGTGCAAATTAGGGTTATAACAGATGCCCCCTAATGTGTGAGGTCAGAAGAGAATATGATGGCCAAAATAAATTAAAAATCTTCATCGATGTGTCGAACAAGTGAGCCCACGGACCAGAAATCGGGAGGTGTCGTCTGCAAAATAATAATTGTCTCACCGTGGCAGGCATGCCCATGCTCAGGATAAAATAAAATCATGGCTACAATTCAAATACACTGTAGATCCATGTCATATAACTATATAAAGTGTAGCCGCAAGCAATACATAGCGGATCTACATCTCAAAATCAAAAAGATATACATGTAGAGTATCCATCTTCTAGAAGCTGATAAGGCCTGATGGATGGAGATGAGTTATTCAGAGCTTGAGAAACAACTTCAAAATATTCAAAACTTGGGTAGGAGGGTAATATGAGTGTATGAATTCACTACCTAGAGGTCTTCGATGGCTCGTCGGTCATGGACTAGAAAACCTTGATGATCAGACTGAAGGCTTCATTGATTTCAAACAAAGACTTGATTAGACGTTCAGGAAGGTCAGGCATGAGGGCAAGAGACAAACTGCAGAGGGGCTGACTCAGGCTTGGTAAAAATTTCCCTTGGAAAATAGCATGACAAATTATGAGACTCAGGCAGCATGGAATTAACATAATTTTACAAGGCAGGAGGCAACGCAAACTCTCCATATGTTTGGAAGAATAACCAAACGGAGGAGGACATAGCTCTATGTAGCGAGAACAACTTCCTAAGGTCATATTAAATCCTAGAGTTTTACGAACAAACAAATAGATGTTATTTATCCAAGGGCGACTCATTATGCTACCAATAAAGATAATACTTTTCCCTTCCTCTTTTTGGGGTATATTTGATTTTTTTGTCTTTTTCAATAATTTTGGAAAAGGAATAAAACAATGTTACGTTACAGAGGAGGAATTAATGTTGCAAACATACAAGCTCAAGGCGCAGGGACAAGGATGATGTTCAAAGCAAGGACACTCGGGAAAAATCCTGTAAGGGCCAAAGGTGTCAAGACATAGAAGCAAAGTGCTACAGGGCTTGCGTATAAGGCATGCTTTAGATGGTTCGGTTGAGAGCAACATGGAGTCGGCATTAGGCCAAAGACACGGATATGCAAATGTGATTAATAAAACACACAATGGTAACATCATTTGATGTGAGTTTAACGAGCCTAGATAAGGTAATATCGATGGTTTTTCATATTTAGAGAGTCTGAAAAAACGTAAAACGAGACTCCACTAGGGTACCTTTTTCGAAGGTAGTCTAGTCAGTTCGAAAAAGGGGTAAACTAGCACCAAAAAGATGTCTATTCAAAACCATTTTAACGAGTGTGATAAAGACAATATCACTCAACCATTTTTTCATTTTTAAGGAGTCTAAAAAAAGATTAACTATGGACTCCATCAGGAATGTTCTTCTAGACCATTTTAACGAGTGAAAGAATAAGGTCACTTAGCGATCTTTTCAATTTTAGGGAGTCTGAAAAGAGATTAACTATGGACTCCTTAGGGGTTCCTTTTTCGTACATTTAGTCCGTCGGGCCTGAAAAAGGGTTAATATGATACCTAAGAGTACTCTTGTAGAGGACTGAAGTTCCTTAGAGTATACCTTTGTTAGTAGAGTTGACCATCTGGACCGAAAAAAGGGTAAACTATTGCCGGATAGAAGTGACTTCAAATTTCAGTTTAATGAGCGTGAAAGGCCACAAGATTGCTTGGAAATCTTTTCATGTTTAGAGGGTCTGAAAAGGGCTTAAAAGAAGACCCATGGGGCCTATGACTCATGTATGAAATTGGTTCAAGTAGAGCCTGATGCTAGGCTCTGACCAAGAGTCTCTTTGATAATCAACTTGGGAAGTCTCCCAAAAGGGAAGAAAACACAAACCACGGTGTAAGTCCTCCTGCATTATAGAAACCATAGTCATGGCTTCAAGGATAGCCTCATATGAAGAAAATTCAAAATCCGAGAAATCACTCAAACAAGGGTCGACAGTCCCAAAGGGTGAAGTAAACTGACCATACTCCATATGATGATGGAGGTTCTAACTAGGACTGGCAGAGTCTATCAACGAAGAATCATGATCACGAGGGCTTGAGGATCTACTAACAACGAGATCAGACTTAGAAGGATACTCAATCCCACTTGGACCAAGAGGGGGAAGCAAGGGCTACCATGCCCCCATTGGATACACCAATCGATCAATTGATGATTCCAAGTCTCAAGAAGGAAAACATGATTGCACAGGTTCCTACTCATAAGCAATTGAACACTGAGGATAAGATGCCACATAATTAACCCGTGGTAGGGTGGAGTCTACATGAACACTAGGAACATATAAAGGGGCAACCTTAACTAACGCTGAATTAGGATGGTTATTATTAGATGCCAACTGGTCAATAGTGACAATGCTTCCATTGTGAGGGAAATGCATCACCCAGAAGAGCGTAGATACGACAACATTCATATCATATACATAATCATGCATGAGAAGCATATTGAAATCTAACGGGCCTTGCACCATTATAACATTGACACGAACAATCTTTCCTCCTAACGAGATAGGAAACTGAGGAAGAATCCCCAAACATTCACTAGAATTTCTATCAAAAGCCAACATCTCATGCGAAGTAGACACAAGCCTGGGAGATCCCAAGACTTTCCAAACCGAGGAGGATAAAATACTTGCAGAGGCTCCTTTATCCACAATACATTGATAATTTTTTGTTGAATTAACTTCAACCCTTATTTGAAAAGGTGCAGCAGAATGAAGACGAGGCTCAACAAGGTCATTCCAATCAAAGGAAACCATCCTAGGGCTTGGAGGGGGTGTTCTGGGAATGATCAGAATGCCCCCTTGTTCTGAAAGTAATGAACTGGAAATGATGAAAACATAGTCGATAGACACGTCACTCCCCAAAATAAGAGTGGGATCATACGATGACTACATCGGCATGACCACTTTTGCAACCAATGGATGAATAGGCTACGAGACTACATGGTCTAAAGGTAACTCACCCCCCAGAAGAGGGGTGGGATCAGTCGATGACTGCATTGGCATGACCACTTTCGCAACCAATGGTTGAATAGGTTGCAAGACTACATGGTCTAAAGGTACCTCACCCCCTAGAAGAGGAGTGGGATGAGCCGATGACTACATCGACATGACCACTTTCGCAACCAATGGCTGAATAGACTGTTAGGAAACCACAGAAGACCCAGAATCAAAAGATCTTGCAGATAAGGACCACGATCTTCATACCTTTGGAAGGCTAGGGCACAAATGAGTAAGGTGGTCTCCCTTGCAAAGCTTACAAGAGAACTTAGGTTTACGTCCTATCTGTCTAGGTTTCTCAATGGAATCAATGCCCCCAGCATGACTGGCAATGGTTGGTTGCACATATCCAACATGACTTGTAGAGGTTGGTGATGGGTCGATAACATGACTTGCAGAGGCTACAGACCTATTGCCAGTATGACTAGCAGTGACTGGACTTTTTACCCCAGTGTGACTTGCAGAGGGTGGGTGCTTGCCCCCAGCATGACTTGTAGAGGTTGGGTGCTAGTCTTCAACGTGACTTGCAGAGGTTGTTGACCTATCTCCAACATGACTCGCAAATGTTGGTGATTTCTTCTTCCTATTCTTCCTCTTTCTATTTCGCTTAGACTTTCGGTTACTAGTAACTGTACTTTCACCAGAGGTGAGAGAAGGAGGAGCAGAAGGATTTGTTGACGAAGAAACATCAATAGGGTGCCCATGACATAAAGTGCTTAAATGAGATGCGTCAAGAGCATTTGGGACATTTGGAATGGTACCCTACCAAACCGATAATCCCACATTCAACCCAGGAATGTACAAAGTGGCCATCAAAGGGACAACAACGTTTCCTAAGAAAGGAAAAGCACAAGAATCCCCTTGCGAAGGGGTTCCTTGGTTGGCATCATTGGGAACTTTATCCATGAATATATTATGCATAGGTTCTCCCTTTGCGGGATCGTTCAAGTGCGTAAAAGTCTCACACACTGACTCTGAAGAACCAGTGTTATAAAAACAATGCCTATAAAGAGGTGTCTCCACGTTTCTAAGCGAAAGACCAAAAAGTCCTCATGACCAGTGGAGTGGGAGGTCTACCACCCTAGGTCAAAGACCCAAATCCACGATTGACTAAATAGCTATGGAAAAATAGGAAGCATAGAGCACACACTAAAATTTCCTAAAGGGAAATCGAGCAAACGACTAACTAGTTAGAAGCATAGTTACACCAACCAACACTAGAGCAACTTATCGGTGCAAGTGAAATTCGAAAACAGAAGCACCTTATGGGTATACTCTACAAAGCATGGCTCGATGTCTATCCTACGTACCGTGGTATACCCCCGCATTCACCTATGTATGTCACTAGAAAGATAGGAAACTAGGTTTCCAACACGTGAACAGTCACCAGGCGAGTACAGTCGACAATCGAGTAGACGACAATGAGCAGGGTATCAAGCCTGAAACCTGCCAAGGGTATCGAAAGAAAGTGGTCCAGAAGACAACTGAGGACCTCAAACATATTTGAGACCCATGAAGCTCTGTGGCAAATGAAATCGATGGAATCCCAAGACAAGCCCTCTATATGTGTTCTCCACTACGAATGGTCTGACTTTGGAGGGGTTATCTCTGCTACCTTTCCGCACGGGACCTCATGTTTAGCCCCTATGTTAGAGGGGGGTCCCAAATAACTTTCACAATACTGGACTTATACACTTCTTACCACAGACTCATATTTTTGTTTTATAGTCTTGAAGAGTTTCCTCTCCAACCTAAATCAAGGTTCTAGCCTAATCTAGTTGATGGACCCTACAAACATAAAGTCTAGTAAATTTTAATTAGCATTCTTTTTAAGGCTTGATTTACTCAAAAGGGGTACGGTAGTGCAAATGATGTTGTTAAGACTCTTGTGAAACATGATGAAACTTATATGAACGTTGGTAAAGAATGATTATATTTCTTTTTTTTTTTCTTTTTTTTTTCCGAAATGCTTTTAAAATTAGAAGAAAATACAACTCTATGCTAATTTCTTTTTCTTTTTCAAATAACAATGCAAAGAAAATGCCAGGAAAGAAAGAGATCTAACAATCTATTTTTTTTATATATTTTCTTCCAATCACAGCATAAATAACAAAAATTTCTAAAATAAACTGATGAATGCACGATTCATGGCCCCCCCCGGCCATGAGGGGGAATTGTTTTTCAAAATGCTACTCATTTTTCTTAAAATTTCAAGCTAAAATAAGTTTAAAAAGCTAGGAAACACAAGAAATATTTCAATGAAAAAGCAAGCTATGATGGAATCCAACCTAAGCTAAAATTGCTATGATAGAGACCAATATTAAATCAAGGAAATCCATGAGACGTATAACTTTTGATAAGGAAGAGGATGACTGCCTCTCCTTAAACAAAAATTTTCTCAACAGGCACACTACTGACAGTTCAACAGCCAGCATGTGCGCAGGAGCTGTGTAAGGTCAGAGCACATGTACATGCATGAAAACCTTATGCAGGTTGTGTGTACCTCTGTAACTCTTCAAAAATGAAAAGACAAGAAATCAAACACTGGCAGAGACTACTGGTATTGAGAACCAGAATCTCTTGAAGACTCAGAAACTTATTTTGACAGAAAAGAAAAACAATTCAAAGAGAATTTTATAGAATAAAACCAATTTGAGGTGAAAGCTAATCTATAGAATGAAAACAACAAATACTAGAATGAGTTCCAGAAAACCCCTAAGAAGGATTATTTCTGACAGGGGAGAGGATGACTTCCTCTCTCGAAGAAATTTTCTACAATCATACACGTGATTGATGCTTCCTCAGCTAGTGTGTACACGCGAGCTGTGAGAAGGTAGGGCGCAGGTATACACGTGTAGACCTTATACAGGCTGCATGTACCTCTGTGGGCCTCTAAAAAAATGCAGTCAAGCAAAGAAATAGAGATAACTGGTATGGAAGACCAGAATCTCTGTTAGCTCAGACTTTTGCAGAAACTTTAAAAAAAAGGAATGAAACCAGTTCTTAAAAACACCCAAGAAAAAATATTCCTAGAAATCCTAGAGATAGACATGACTTTAAATTTCATTTTAACGAGCGTGAAAGGCCACAAGATCTCTCTGCAATCTCTTCATGTTTAGAGGGTCTGAAAAGCGCTTAAAAGAAGACCCGTGGGGCCTACGACTCATGTATGAAATTGGTTCAGATAGCACCTGCTGCTAGGCTCAGACCAAGAGTCTCTTCGATAATCAACTGGGGAAGTCTCCCAAAAGGGAAGAAAACACAAACCATGGTGTAAGTCCTCCTGCGGTATAGAAACCGTAGTCATGGCTTGAAGGATAGCCTCATCTGAAGAAAATTCAAAATCTGAGAAATCACTCAAATGAGGGTCGACAACCCCAAAGAGTGAAGTAAACTGACCATAATCCATATGACGATGGAGGTTCTAACCAGGACTGGCAGATTCTATTAGCGAAGACTCACAATCACGAGGGATTGGGGATCTAATAACAACGAGATCAGACTCAGAAGGATACTCAAGCCCACTTGGACCAAGAGGGGGAAGTGTTGTAGGAAAATCTCCCTGCGGATAGGTAGATCACCTCTAGAGCTTGAACTTAACCCTAGACAGAAAATTTCTTAACATGGACACTAACTTCCTTTCAAATCTATCTAAACCAACACATGAGAAGGAAGGATGACAGAAGTACCTTTTTATCGACGTTTGTCCCTGCACGCTTCGAGTTGTGCTCCAATCCTTTGTTCCTCGCTGGATCCTGTGGACAAAACAAGATACGACCACTTCCTACTCTATTGATATTAGCTTGAAAACGGATCTATCAACTAGTGATAAGTTCATGTGGCATTAGACACAAACTAGAAAGAAACAGGCCAAGCGTGTCATATTGATGAGAATAACGACAACAATACTTAGAATCGTAGATGCGAATGCGACAGCTTCATCAAGTCCTCTTCGTCTAACCCTTGCCTGAAAGCTCCACAACCTGGATAACAGCAGCTTCACTGATCACTCTCCTTTGGCTAACTGTGAGTTTCCTCCAAGATCATAAGTTTCATGACTTCAGTTCTTTTCCCCTTTCATCATCATAGAGCCTGTTTATATAGGTTAAGAGGAGCTTAACCTCTTGAGTTATCTTTAGAACAAGTTGGGAACCTTCTCCTTAGATCAGGGATCTCTTGATGAAACCAAGAATTTGAGCACAACTGCCTCCTAATCTCGAAAGATCCTCCCCTTATTCTCCTCAACGGGCCAACTACTGCCTCAGATGAGGCAGAGCTCCCTTAGAAGAGGCATCAGAGCACTGTAGTGCTCCCTGGTAAGCCTTGGGGAAGCGCTAGTGCTCTCAATATGAGCAACGCTCCTTCAAAGGGGGCTGGGGAGCGTTATAATGCTCCCTGAAGCATTATAGGGGAGCGCCAACGCTTCTGGAGCTTAAGTAGGGGAGCGCTCCCCCTCAAAACCTTTGTTTCAGGGTTCCTTTCAAGTGTCAAGAGTTGTTTGACTTCAGTAAACCAGTTCTCCTCCTTCAAATCAGTCATGTGAGATGTTATAAGTGATTCCTCAGTGTCGTTGACATGGTAGTATGTATGAACATCATTTGCGACACTAGTGACCAACTTGCGACACTTGCGAAAGTTGTAGGGAAGAAGCGACACTTACGACAATTGAGAGGGACAATGCGACACTTATCCAACTGAGAAATTTTGACGTGTAACAGAATGCCCCCCAAAGTATGAAGTTAGAAGATTCCAACTGATAACTGAAATACTTTGTAGATGCTCAAGCAAGGTTATAGACTCAAAGAACCTAACGGAAGCTGCACACAAACATCCAACAAATATCATGACATGTTTCAAAACCCAAGGCAGGCATACCCATGCTTGGGTGATCAAGACTTAGTAGGATATGGCCACCATAAAATACACTGCGGATCCATAATTGTATTGATAAAAAGGTATAGCCACCAAATATACAATGTGGATCTATACTCTAATGACTCGGATTGATCATAGCCACGAAGAATACACAGTGGATCTACGAGGTGACAAGACATAGCCACGACCAATACAAAGTGGATCTATGTAACAATGTATGTGTCATTGTTCAAAATAAACTCCATCGCAGCCTGGGCAAAGCTTATATCAAGGTGGTTGCTCAACCCAGGGTCTTCTTACCAATCCCAATATGGTACGAATATGACCATGTGAATAGATGTCTTGATGTCGAACATGGCAGAAACCACTTGATTACCGGTCAATGGTGTGAACCGTTAACAAGTGCAAGGGAGACCACCATTAATGTCAATGATTCCCAAGGTACCTAGTACATTCCAATGAATGTGAATAGATGAGATGAGTTCGAACATCCGTGGAATCATTTGATTAGAGGTCAATGATGTAAACCCACTGTCGAATGTGAGGAGGCCTGCCATTGAGGCATGCAAGTCCCAAAGTACTAACTGGTTTCTAAGTCCGATTCTCGGGTAATGTGTTGGAGTCGACAGGAATAGACTCATCGAGGGAGGGCCTTGATGCATCTCCCATCAACGACACGAAACAGACATGGAGATGTAATTGGTAGATCAAATAGACATGGACTGACACAGGTTTTGAGGCAAGATATTTGGGATGGCTGACTCTCGAGGCGGATACTTCCCTTGAACACTGAGGCACAACAACAAAACTTGACATGGACCAAAACTATGCAATGGATACTGTGACTTGCGTCGGGTGACCAAAAGGAGTGAAAGGAACTCAAAATATTGGCTCAGTTCAAAGGTTCAGCGGATTATGATATGTGCAAAGTGACAAAGTGCCCTGTTCAAGGGTGACTCTAAGAAGTGTTGGATGATGTTCTCAAGAGACTGCTTGGCTTGCTCCTTTCAATTTTTTCCCCCATCCAGATAGATGAGTACCTCTTTTTGATTTAATGAGCTCGAGGAGGGTAACACATGCTCTATATAACTCACCTTCGGTAAGTTCCTCTTCCTTTGTTTAACGAACTGGAAGAACTAAGGGTTCGGTCCCATATGGGTCTGTCGATGTGTGCTTTAACAAGTCCAAAGATAGAAAACTCGAAGGTTTTTCGGTATTAAAGAGTTTGGAAAAACACTTAAAAGAGAACTCTCTCATTTCCTTTTTCGTACAGTAGTCCAACGAGACTGAACAAGGGTTAAACTATCGCTCGAAAGACGCCCTTTCTAACCTTTTAACGAGTGTGAAAGGAAGCAAGATCACTCGACAATCTTTTCATATTTAGAGAGTCTGAAAAAGGGTTTAAAGGAGACTCCAGGGGGGTTCCTTTTTCATGTGTTCGTATCCGTATGGGTCCGAAAAAGAGATAAAAGTTTACCCGATTATGTTCTCATATTGTCGAGTCTGAGAACGAACTAAGACTATGCTCATAAATGTGACAAGGTGAATAATTCGTTAGAACTGCCAGGAAACCTGCGATGCCAGAAACTACAAACTAGAGTTTAGTGAAGCCATTTACATCATTAGAGAAACCCAAAATGACCATACCTTATAAAAAATGAAATTTTATAAATAACAATTGATTTAAAAGACTCATTTACCATTTCATTTGCAAGGATTTTTGGAGTGTTGGAGAATCTCAATTTGAAGCAAATCTTGTTTTTCTCTGTGCCAGAGCTACGATCGATCATTTCGCTCACCGTTCAAACCAGGTAGGTTTTCATCCTTTTCTCTTTCAATTGCATGGTTTCAAATTGATTTTCACTGCATTATTTATTTAAAACACAAAGCCCTAGGTCGCCCCTCTTTGAACCAAATCGGCCTCTTTTTAAAAATCAATAAAATGGGGGGATTCTTTCACAAAAATGTGTTAGAGAAGGGTTGTTAGAATGTCCATACCCTTGCAATCGATTGGACCAAACATTTTAGCAAAAGAAACTCATAAAAATTCCCCCCAATTGCCCACGCAACCCCCTAAGTCGTTTCGCATTTTTAACATGTTTTAATCGTTATTTGGCAAATATTAAAGGTTGTGGTGGCTAAAAAGAGTGAATGGTTGCTTTTAGATGACATGGGAATTTTGTTTCATGTTTTAAAATGCTTTTGAAAATCGCCGAAATTACAAAAACGTGAGGAATAATGAAATTCTTGATTTTTTTGTTTTGTAGGTGTCTTCAGCAATCATGATTGAATGGAAAGAGAGGGAACACGAGATGGATGATTTAGTCGCTCTGTGGAGTCCTCATACGCGGGCCGCTTTGTGGGCCTGTGGCTTGCTCAAGTTTTTCAAATTGCAAAAAATGAAGAGAGAGATTCTACTTCTTGAGCACATGATTGGCCTTTCGGACGTTGCGGAACAAGGATTCCGTATTGGTACACAACTTCTAACCATTGAGTTGGAAGATGTGTACTTTTTGACTGGCCTCTCGAAAAGAGGGGTCCCCATATCCTTTACTGGGTAGAGGGCATTACCTGAGCAAGTGGACGTGTACCTGGCACGCCACTGCATTCCGGGAGCAAGGTTGGTGGGGGGCAGGATCCCTATCAAGGATATATATGAGATCTTCCTCTTCGATCTATATTATTTGCTATCACAAGTGTGACCAGTAGCACTAGTGCTCATTTGGCATCAAGATCATAGGTGGCCTATGGTGTGTAGTGTTTAGAACCAACATTGTTCAATTGGAGTGCAACATTCCTTCGGAATGTGAAAAAATAGATCTCACGATGCAAGACTGGTCAGAAGCAGTTCGGCTATGGCTTTTTCTTAGTCTCATTTTTATTAGAGCGCATCCCTCAGATGTAGCCTCAGATAGCACTGGCAGCACGACCAGTGGACGAGCCTCGGATGGAGAGGTGGACTAGTCTGTCTCCAAGGCTAGTTTCGGAGTCAGAGTTCCACTTTACTGGTGATTTCTTTGCTTGGATGAGACGGTAGTACCTCTGAATCGAGGAATTCCCTTATGTCGATGTAGACTTCCGTGGGAGTATGGAATTGATTTTGCTCGCGGGGGAATATTGGGACGAGTCAGGTAAGAGACTAAGCCATACCCTGTCTAGTTTCTTTTGTTTTTTAAGTATTTTGATGTATATGTATTTTTTGGGTATGTAAAAGAGTTTTAACAAATGTTTTTGTTTTCAACATGCAGACCAGGGAGCAGTGTGCCCAGCTGATATACCAGTACCAGGGCGTCGTGGAGGCGCCCCAGTCACAGCAGACTCAGCAGTACTGGTGGCAGGTCTCCGAGAGGTTGAGAGGAACCTCCAAGGCCTTACGATGGGTATCCCTCCTCTGCGGAGGGGGGATGTGCCTTTGCATCAACAACGGCACACTGTAGGGGTGCCAGAGAATATCAATTCTCTATTGAGGTGTGTAGTGTGTGCAGTAGTATGTTACTCATAGCACAACGCAGTGCGGGGAGATTAGAGTCTCCCCGTGATCATGTTTTTTGTATGCCTTGTCAGGCAATGTTGTATGGGTGGATGGACCCAATATTTTTCTCTCTTACACACTTTTTGATGTAATACAAACATTTCAGTCACACCATATATATATATAGTTTCGAGTTTTTATTATGCCAATGATTTGTACATGATGATGTCTGTGATGTGTTTTAATTTACATGCAATGTACTATTTTGCTTTCCTTGAATCTTATATGTGGGCAAGATACCGATCCATAATATAATTAGCTAATGAATCCGAAACACTATTAAGTTCTCTCGGAATGTGTCTATATTCAATGTAATTGAACATTCGTTCGAGACGATGAACTTGCAAGTGTAAGCATAGCAGGATAGGACTACGGATAGCTTAGATGCGGTTGAGTTGAAAAACCACCAGTTGGGAGTCTAAGTAAATAATGATGCGAGAGATACCTAGATAGGAGGCTTGGGTCAACAATCCAATGACAGCATGATATTCTTCCATGTTGTTGGTTGCTGGTCCTAAACAAATGCCTCCTGAACTCACCACTTGGTCAAATTGGTAAATAACCCAAGCTGCTGAAGTGATGTTCCAGGTATGTCGGCTAGCACCATCCGCGAACCCAAAAAAGATAGGAAAGGAAGACGTCATCTGCGCATGAAAACACAGGCACAGTCATGAGTGGAAATGGTAAAGACTCGAGCACGTGAAAGAAAAAGACACACCAAAACTAAATACAATAATGTACAAAGTACAAATGCTAGGTGATCTAGGCATAGTACTTCTTAAGGTAAAGCCCGTTTCGGGGCTCTCCTAGGGAGATTCCATCATGATCAACTAATTCGTAGGCACCTTTATGTAGGATATGCTTCACGATGTAGGGACCGTGCCACATGGGTTCTAACTTTCCTATCCCCAATTTATCGTGAGTTTGGTCGTAAACAAGKACTAAGTCTCCTTCCGTGAAAGTCCAAGGGTGGACAGATTTGTCATATTGACTTTTAATTCATTTTTGATGTGCTTCATTGGCGAGAGCAGCATCACGACGCGTTTCGTCCAGTTTGGATAGGTACAAAAATCGTTCTTCTTCAATGGAAGTATGGGGAAGGAGTTCTACTTTCAGTTTGAGTGATGGAATCTCACACTCGATGGGTAGGATGGATTCAATGCCATAGACCAACTGAAAAGGAGTGACTCCAATTGAAGTTTTCATAGAGGTGCGGTAGGCCCAGAGAGAGGAGAATAGTTGTAAATGCCACGATGTTTTGTTTTCCCCTACCATGTGTTGGATCATGGTTTTTAGGACTTTGTTGATAGCTTCAACTTGTCCATTCGCTTGAGGGTAGTAAGGGGACAAGTTTTCATGGCGAAAACCCAATTTGACATGTAACTCGCTCATCATCTGGTTTTTGAAGTGTGCACCATGGTCAGTGACAATGGCACGTGGTACACCAAAACGAGTTATGATGTGGTTGAAGAGGAAAAGAGTTGCAGTATGGCAATCATTCAGGAAGGTAGGCATAGCCTCAGCCCATTTGGTGAAGTAGTCGACGACGACGATGATGTAACCGTGCCCCCCGGCTGAGGTAGGCTTACACTGCATGAAATCGATGCCCCATTTTTCAAAGGGGTCTATGGAGATAATTGGGTGCAGAGGCATAGGGTGGGTGCGTGCCTTCTTGTTATAGATTTGGCAGGGTGGGAATTTCTTGACAGCCTCGATACAATCTTTGAAAATCGAGGGCCAAAAATAGCCGGCACGTAGGATTTTTTGGGCTGTGGCCATCCCGGAAAGGTGACCGCCACAGGCGCCAAGGTGACAATCGTTCAAAATGCGTTCAGCCTCCTCGTGAGTCAAACATCGCTGAAGGATGGTGTCGATACCATGGCAATATAAAGTGTCATTGAGGATGAGATAACGACGAGAGTGGTGACGAATACGTCGACGCTCTTCGCAAGAGATGTTGGGCCGAAAACGTTGTGTTTGAAGGTAAAGGAGAATGTCCCCGTACCAAGGATCAGAGGTGCTGATGAGGAAGAGAGATTCATCGGGGAGAGAATCTCTAGGTTCGATGTTTTCATCGGCATGAGGGAGAGCACATATGAGCTCGACAAACACCAGGGATTTTTTGGCTTTAGCCTTTGTAAACTCAAGATCGAATCCTTGAAGAATAACGATCCATTTTGAATATTTTCCCCCGAGTACTTGACGTGTCAGGATGTGGTACATGGGGTTGGAGTCTGCGATTACCATGGTGGTGCATAGTAAGATGTAGTGGAGGAACCTTTGGAAAGTGATGACGGCTGCCAGAGCCAGTTTCTCAACATGCGAATACCTGAGTTCGGGTCCAGATAAAATCTTGCTCAGATAGTAAATCACATGTTCTTCGTCGTTGGAGTCTTCTTGGACTAACACCATTGCGATGGTGGAAGTAGAAGCGGCCAAGTAAAGGATATAATCCTTTGTATATTCAGGTGGATGTAACAAAGGTGCATGGGTCAAAGCGTGCTTGAGAGTGTTGAATGACCGTTGATATGCGTCATCTCATATGAAAGGGACGTTCTTTTGCAGTAACCGCATAAATCCTTTACTAATCTCGGCATAATTGCAAATGAAACGGCGAAGAAAGTTTGCTTTGCCTTGCAAACTTTGGAGTTGGGTTAAATTGGTGGGTGGGGGTAAGGCTAAAATGGACTTAATCTTTAAGGGGTCCACCCTAATCCCATCTTTGGAGACAATGAAACCGAGGGGTCGACCGGATTCGACAGCGAAAATACATTAGTGTGGGTTCAAACGAATACGGTAGAACCTACATCACAGAAAAATCGCGCGTAAGTGATCAATGTGATTAGATTGATTTAACGAATGTGCGGGTAGATCATCAAGATATGGTTCTGCGATAAGTTTGATGTCGTGAAAAGCGTACGACATGGCTTGTTGGAAAGTGGCTCCAGCATTTTTAAGGCCAAAAGGTAGCTTTCGGTAGGAGAAAGTTCCCCAAGGTTAGATGAAGGTTGTCTTGTGTTGATCTGTAGGCAAGATTTCAATCTGGTTATATCCAGAAAAGCCATCCATGAAAGAAAAATTACGCTCGCTGCACAGTTATCGATGATTTGGTCGATGAAGGGCATAGGGTAGTTGTCCTTAGGACAAGCTTTGTTGAGGTCTCGATAGTCAACGCAAACACGGATGGTCCCTTATTTCTTAGCAACCAGAATGAGGTTGGAGACCCATTCGGTTAAAGGGACGAGATAGATGAAGCTAGATTTTATAAGTTTTTCAACTTATGCCTTTATACCTGCGACTTTCTTGGGATGAACCGGGCGAAGCTTTTGCCAAACCGGTTTCGCGTCAGGGTAGGTTTTGATTTCATGTACGACGATCGAAGGATCAATTTCCTCATAACTCCATGCGAAGACATCGCAGAATTCCTTGAATAAAGTGGTGTAAGAGACCACTTCGTTGGGTGTGCAATTAGCACCAAGGTTGATGTTTTCCACGACACCTTCTTTCATTGAAATGTCAATCGTGGTCGTAGTAGAGATGTTACCCATGTTCCCCTCAGAGAGAGTATTTGTCGTGAGGATAGGAGATTGCGGAGCTTTGGTAACATCGGGGGGGAAGACAGATCGTATGTCTTGGATTTCTTCCAAAGGTGGAAGAAAAGAGGATCGATGGTGGTTGTCATCCCATGGAAAATCGTCGATGCTAAGCATTTCCATGATAGATTCGTCTGAAGGAAAAATGTGGGAAATGTAATCGACGACAGATGATAGGGAATCTAACCAATATGGCACCGAATAAGTATCGGGTGCCAATGAATGTGAATCGTTTTGTGAGGGAGAGGCAGATTGAATAGCTACATATGCAGCCGCGACTGGGCTCAATGGTATTGTGTCACCGAGCACATCGAATTCCAAAGGACTAGGTACAATCCAGGGGTCATATGATTCCACGGATTGATAAGGTAAAGTTGAGATGATATTGACGATGGCAATATGATGTGTAGTAGGTGGAATTGGTGTAGGGAAGGTACCCATGAGGCTAGAATATTTCAATAATCCAACACCAATGCTTTCATACGTAACCGGGTGGTCTCCCAGAAAAGGGATGTTGTTGGTAGCAGGGATGCAAGCATCGGGTGTGAAAAAATTGAGCTGATCAATGGTAACAATTTTGCCTTGATGGGGGAATTGTACACATCGAAACACTGATGAAGCGACGGTGGTGATCGGGTAGAACCAACTTCTTCCGAGTAGTAGGTTGTAATCGAGGGGGGCATCGACCACCTCGACGTCAATGGTGACAGTTTTGCCGCCCAACTGAACGGCTAAGGATTGCAGTAATCCATGAGGATGAAAACCTCGTCCATCGAAGGCATGTAACGTGGTAGAATATTTGTTAAGGGTGGGTGATTTCAAGCCTTTCCAATAGGCTAGAGACATGACACAGGTGGAGGCTCCCTCATCCAAGATAGCCCGGTGGATTTGTTGATTGTGAACAACCACATCGATTTGGAACGCTAGCTGGTGGGAGAGTCACGGTTGATGATCATACATATTAAACATGAGGTAGTTTGATGACTCAGGGTCCAAAGCACCAATAGCGGCTAAGAGTGTTCTACGTTGGCTGGGACAGTGTTGTAGAACTTCCAAGGTGGACATGGCACACGGGCTTGGGCCAAATCTTCTACGATATTGTAGTTTTGGGCAGCCCGTGAATTAGGATTGAATGTAGATTTCCAGATGGTTCTCTTCAGAGGGCATAGGATAGAGTCAAAAGATGGTTTCTCAATATGGAGTGTCCCGGATAGAGGGCTAACAGATGGAGAATTGGCGAAGGATGGTAACGGGTCTGGCACAGAACCGTTAGCTATATTTGACTTGTCAGGTTTAACTGGCGTGTCATACATCGCAGAGAGAGTTGTTAGATTAACTCCGTTAAACATGTAAATGTGGGCACTTGTCAAGGCCTCATCATGGGGTTGGTTGGAACTGCCCCCCGGCATGGGGGTTTGTGCAACCAAAGATTGTTGCTGCGGAAAAGGCTGAGTGAGCACAGCGGGTTGTGAATTTCCCTTGAAAATTTTGGCCACTTCATCGCGATGTGGGCAGTCTCGAGTGTAGTGATCGTCACCACAAATGAGACATGGGAATTTCGGTTTTCGTTGTGGTTGTTTTCCGGCAGCAGGGGTTTGTGGTTGGGTCTTGGGTTGCTCATTGTTGTTGT
>ML776605.1:1619343-1662175 GCA_009831015.1 Picea engelmannii
TTGTTCTTCTTTGGTTTGTTTCTCGCTTTCTTCTTGCCCCCAAGCTGTTGTGAAGGGGTTGACTGGACCGCATTCACATCAGAGACCTGAGTTTGAGGTGGGGTAGAAGAGGGTGCAGTCGAACTGGGGGCAGCCGTGGAAGCAGGCCGCTGGATTGTTCTAGTAGACTGGGTAGTAGATTGAGTTTTGACGGAGCCAATAACTCCATCCGCATGCAAAGCAGTTGATGGTTTGGATGGGTCATTAGTGGCACGGGTAGCGTTCGGTATCAACTCATATAGAGTACCGGATTGTGAATAGACTAAGTCTAAGTACTGAGCCCGGGTGATGGCTTCTTCCTCGGTGACTACGCCACCCATGGCAACATCATGAGCAATCTGGGGTAATAGGGATTTCGTGAACCATTTTGATAACAATTGGTCAGGAATGACCGCTTTGATTGGCTTTCGTCGTCGTCTCCATTCATGGATATGATCAGAGATATGTATGGAAGTTGTCTGACAAAGAGAGGTTAATAGTTCAGTACCCATCTCGTATCGAATGGGTAGTTGAAAGTGTGTGAGGAAGGAAATGGAAAGGGAGTTGAAATCGTGAAAGGATGCGCGTGGTAATTCAATATACCATTTCGCTGCGAAACCCATGAGAGTTCGTTGGAAAAGACGCAAACGAATAGAATCGTCCATGAGGGAGTTGGATGAAAACCACAAATGGAAGGTCATCATGTGGTTGTTTGGGTCTTCTCCGGGCTTTCTGTCGAATTTTGGGATATCAGAAGGAAGTTTAGCTGGAATAGTTGGCCAAACCGGAGAATGATAAATGGGATCATTCATTAACCGAGACAAGTCTGGAAGGTCCAGGGTGGCTAGAAAGGGTAGTTGTCGGTTAACCTGTGGGTAATGCTGGTGTGGAAAAGGGACACCAGTGGGGCCCAATACTGGGTTATGTGGATAATTATAACTCGTGGGCCCTCTCATGTGAGGTTGGTTTTGACCAAGGTACATAGGATTCGAGATGTTTTGAGAAGTGTTTGTGAGCGGAGGATAACCGGATGGGTTTTGTGGATTATAGGGCGGGTTTGGCATTTGTCCATAAGGGGGTTGTTGCAGAGTCTGAACATTCTGTCCTGTGGAGGCATGTGGGTTTCCTTGAAAAGGGACGCTCCATGGATTGGGYGCGGAAAAAACATTTTGTCCTTGTGGTTGATGATGTACTCCAGATTGAGGTTGCCCTCCAGTGTGAGGGTGCCCCCCGAATGGAACTTGTCCTCTGATGGGAGGATGACCCCCAGTATTAGGGTTCCCTCTAAATGGAATTTGTCCTCCAGAGGGAGGATGCCCCCCAGTTTGAGGTAGAGTTCCCGGGATCTGAAAGCCAGTTGTCAAAGATGGACCGGTGCCATCGATCGGGTTAGGACCACCAAGACCAGTCCCTCTGGGTTGTTGGATGGGTATGGAACTTCCCGATATAATTTGGGTAGTGGTTTGGGCAGTGGTGGTAGCGGAAGCATTCAATGCCCTAAATCCAAAAGGGAGTGTAGGTCTTGGTTTTATAGGTGTGCCAATCAGGGCTTGATTAACTACCGCATTACCGGCAGGGATAGTCGGAATGTGCGGGGCCATTGTCGAATGGGCTGTCTGGAGGGGAATTGTAGGCCTTGGGCCAACGGACGGTATGTTCGAACTAATGGTTGGTGTGGCTGTAAAAGTGGTAGTACCGGTGAAGTGATTTGGGGGTACGGTATAGGAAAAAGATGCGTCGACACCTTCTCCTGTTCCATAAAGATCTCGCACCAAGCATGGTGGGCTCCGAATGACGTCCATAGTCCAAAAAGGGTCACTGGCTAAACGATTCTGAGAAGACCCGGTCGGAATGTCAGAAGGATTGATGACAACAAATTCTCTAGCGGAATTTAGGTGGAGGATTTGTCATTCATATCCCTCCAGAATGCGATAAGCTTCCGGAGGTTCTGAGACAATTCAAAAATTCTCCAAAGGGATGGGAACTTCTTCTTGAGAAGTTGTCGTATTAATAACCTCGCTCTATTGAGGGGATTATTCCATGGAATGAGGGGGTAAAGGGGTGTTTCCTTCCATATTTTCTGGAGGAATTCCCTGTAGCCTCCACGAGTGGCGTGGAGGGTCGATGTTGGCAGAAAAGAGTCGGCAAAAGAAATCTATGGCCAACTAACGAAAAGAAACAGCACACGCTAGAAAAATCTAAGAATCACAACCAAGCAAATAAGACCTTCTTTTGATGACCGTACTAGTTGGTGATGAAATCCAACGTCACGTGATCAAGTCCAGAAGGGGCGGGGGTAGGGTGGAACAGTTACAATGGCGACCTACTTAACAGACTTACGCCTTGGTGCAAGCTTCCACGCAGTAATTGTGGACTTACCCTCCAAGGAGCCCGAGTGAGTTTGACCAATGTCTGCTCCAGGTATAGTAAGACTTCCCGTCACCGTCACCTTGTGTAAGACCCTAAATATTATGGTCACTAAGGTTACCAATTCGCAGTCATCCCCTGGGTGGGAACAGTTGACAGTCCGATCCGAACGTACGGGCAAGGTATCAAGCCCAAAATCAACTAAAAGGCTTCCACTCAGTAATTGTGGATTTACCTCAAAGTGACCCCCATAATACGATTCGACCACCACAATCAGTCAAACCACGGAGGGTTAGTCCCCGTAGCTTACCCGAATGCGACCTCGTGCGTAACCCCTGTGTGAGTGGGGGATCCCAGGTAGACTTATACGATAACTGGATTTACTCTCCCTAACTCAGGATGCTATTGCTTGTTTTAGAAACTTTGGAGAGTTATGCTCGCAGCCCTAATCCAAAGTACTAAGCCTAGTCTACTGTTGGTGGAGGATCCTAGAAAAGAAAAAGTTCTAGATAACTTTTAATTAGCGTTGATTTTTATGGCTGTTCTTTATGCAAAGGGGTGCACGGAAGTGAAATAAATGGAATTATGACTCAGACCCAAAGAGTGCATCAAATATGATAAGCAGTCATTTCCTTTGGATGAACATCTAGCTAAGGGAGAGAGAGGGTTCTTTTCACTAACAAGCACAAATACGGAATTCCCTCAAACAATTCTTTTCTCAATCAAATCCTGATGTAATGCAAAACTTTTAAATGCCTTCTAATATGCACGATCAATCATGAAGATATATTTTATTGTTTGCGTATGGATAATGATCAATACAACACAATGTTTGTCTTGCTAATTATCTTTCTTGTATGAATGAAAACCAAACTAGCACAAGCAAAAGTCACACAAACAATACACCCTTCGTAGCAATCGAAACGAAAAGCGAAAGAAAAGAAACAATCAAAGAAAGGAAAAGCAAACTTCACACCCAAAAGCAAAAGTTGAAGAACACTGACCTTGACCGAAATCAAGACAAAGAGGTCTGTAGGCCTTTGATGACCTTCACCAGGGTTTTTACTCAGTTGACGAGGAGAGAAGAAAAATGCATGGGTTTCAAACTTCACTCAACATGAAAAACTCAATGGAAAATGGTGAAGAAGGCTACAAGATCCAATTAACAAGGTGTTTATTCTTCAAAAAGGCAGATGTCAACGCTAAAAGGGAAGAGAAATTGACTCACTAGATCACTCAGTGAAAGAGACACAGGGGCAAACCCTGAAAAAAGCAGTTCTGAAGGGATTTTTGGTCAAAAAGAGGTTGGCGCTCTGTTTCCAAAGGCAAGGAGCATTGTATCACTCTGTGCAAGGGTATGGGGGAGCGTTGGTGCTCTGTTAACACTAGGACAGGGGCGCCAGGGTCTAAAAGCCCCAGAAATGTTAAAAAATTCCAAAAATTGGGATTCAAACTTGACAAGTATGCTGAGTGTGATAAGGCAAGGAGCCAATCAGCTCATGAAACTAATCAAAGAGGAGTGAACCAGGTCTGAAACAATAAAGGGATAGAACAAGGTCAATGAGGAGAAAAATCAAAACAAGAAGTTTCTATTTGAGGCTATCTCCCCAATGGAGTCGCCAGTTTCTGTTGTAGGAAAATCTCCCTGCGGACATGTAGATCACGTCTAGAGCTTGAACTTAACCCTAGACAAAAAAGCACTTAACATGGACACTAACTTCCTTTCAAATCTATCTAAACCAACACATGAGAAGGAAGGATGACAGAAGTACCTTTTTATCGACGTTTGTCCCTGCACGCTCCGAGTTGCGCTCCAATCCTTTTCTCCTCGCTGGATCCTGTGGACAAAACAAGATATGACCGCTTCCTACTCTATTGATATTAGCTAGAAAATAGATCTATCAACTAGTGATAAGTTCATGTGGCATTAGACACAAACTAGAAAGAAACAGGACAAGCGTGTCATATTGATGAGAATAATGACAGCAATACTTACAATTGTAGATGTGAATGCGACAGCTTTGTCAAGCCCTCTTCATCTAACCCTTGCCTGAAAGCTCCACAACCTGGATAACAGCAGCTTCACTGATCACTCTCCTTTGGTTGACTGTGAGTTTCCTCCAAGATCATAAGTTTCATGACTTCAGTTCTTTTCCCCTTTCACCATCATAGAGCCTGTTTATATAGGTTAAGATGAGCTTAACCTCTTGAGATATATTTAGAACAAGTTGGGAACCTTCTCCTTAGATCAGGGATCTCTTGATGAAACCAAGAATTCGAGCACAACTGCCTCCTAATCTCGAAAGATCCTCCCCTTATTCTCCTCAACGGGCCAACTACTGCCTCACATTAGGCAACGCTCCCTTAGAAGGGGCATCAGAGCACTGTAGCGCTCCCTGGTAAGCCTTGGGGAAGCACCAATGCTCTCAATATGAGAATCTCTCCTTCAAAGGGGGCTGGGGAGCGTTATAATGCTCCCTAAAGCATTATAGGGGAGCGCCAGCGCTTCTGGAGATAAAGTAGGGGAGCACTCCCCCTCAAAACCTTTGTTTCGGGGTTCCTTTCAGGTGTCAAGAGTTATTTGACTTCAGTAAACTAGTTCTCCTCCTTCAAATAAGTCATGTGATATGTTATAAGTGCTTCCTCAGTGTCGTTGACATGGCAGTATGTCTGAACATCATTTGCGACACTAGTGACCAACTTGCGACACTTGCGAAAGTTGTAGGGAAGATGCGACACTTACGACAATTGAGAGGGACAATGCGACACTTATCCAGCTGAGCAATTTTGACGTGTAACAGGAAGAAAGGGATCCCATGCCCCCATTGGATACACTAATGGATCAGTTGGTGATTCCAAATCTCGAGAAGAAAAACATGATTGCACAGGTTCCTGCTCATAAGCAATTGAACACCGAGGATAAGATGCCACATAATTATCCCATGGCGGGGTGGAGTCTACACGAACACTAGGAACATATAAAGGGGCAGCCTAAAATAACGCTAAATTAGGATGGTGATTATCAGATGCCAGCTGGTCAATAGTGACAATGCTTCCATTGTGAGGGAAATGCCTCACCCAGAAGAGCATAGATACCACAACGTTCATAGAATATACATAATCACGCCTAAGAAGCATATTGAAATATAACGAGCCTTGCACCACTATAACATCGACACGAACAATCTTCCCTCCTAACGAGATAGGAAACTGAGGAAGAATCCATAAAAATTCACTAGAACATCTGTCAAGAGCCAACATCTCATGAGAAGTAAACACAAGCTTGGGAGATCCCAAGACTTTCCAAACCGAGGAGGATAAAATACTTGCAGAGGCTCCTTCATCCACAATACATCGATAAATGTTTCTTGAATTAACTTCAACCCTTATTTGAAAAGGTGCAACAGAAGGAATACAAGACTCAACAAGGTCATTCCAATCAAAGGAAACCATCATAGGGCTTGGAGGGGGTGTTCTCAGAATGAGTGGAATGCCCCGTTGTTCTGAAAGTACTGAACTGGAAATGATAAAAACATAGTCGGTAGACACGTCACTCCCCAAAACAAGAGTGGGATCATCCGATGACTGCATCAACATGACCACTTTTGCAACCAATGGATGAATAGGTTGCGGGACTACATGGTCTAAAGGTACCTCACCCCCTAGAAGAGGAGTGGGATCAGCTGATGACTGCATCGGTATGACCACTTTCGCAACCAATGGTTGAATAGGTTGGGAGAATACATGTTCTAAAGGTACCTCACCCCCCAGAAGAGGAGTGGGATCAGCCAATGACTACATTAGCATGACCACTTTCACAACCAATGGCTTAATAGAATGTGAGGAAACCGCAGAAGACCTAGAATTAGAAGATCTTGCAAACAGGGACCACAATCTTCATAGCTTTGGAAGGATAGGGCACAAATGAGTAAGGTGATCTCCCTTGCAAATCTTACAAGGGAACTTAGGTTTACATCCTATCCGTCTAGGTTTCTAAATAGAATTAATGCCCCCATCATGACTGGCAGTGGCTAGTTGCACATCTCCAACCTAACTTGTAGAGGTTGGTGATGGGTCGATAACATGACTCGCAGAGGCTACAGACCTATTGCCAGTATGACTAGCAGTGACTGGAATTTTTCCCCCATCATGACTTGCAGAGGGTGGGTGCCTGCCCCTAGCATGACTTGCAGAGGCTGGGTGCTGGTATTCAACATGAATTGTAGAGGTTGTTGACCTATCTCCAACATGACTCACAGAGGTTGGTGATTTCTTCTTCCTATTCTTCCTCTTTCTATTTCATTTAGACTTTCGGTTACTAGTAACTGTACTTTCACCAGAGGCGGGAGAAGGAGGAGAAGAAGGCTTTGCTGATGAAGAAACATCAATAGGGTGCCCATGACATAAATTTCTTAACTGAGAAGCATCAAGAGCATTTGGGACATTTGGAATGGTACCCAACCAAATCGGTAATCTCACATTCAACCCAAGAATGTACAAAGTGGCCATCAAAGGGACACCAACGTTTCTGAAGAAAGGAAAAGAAAAAGAATAACCTTGCGAAGGGGTTCCTTGTTTGGTATCATCGAGAACTTTAGCCATGAATATCTTATGCACAGTTTCTCCCTTTATGGGATCGTTCAAGTCCATAAAAGTCTCACACACTGACTCTGAAGAACCAGTGTTATCAAAACAACACCTATAAAGAGGCGTCTCCATGTTTCTAAGTGGAAGACCAAAAAGTCCTCACGACCGATGGAGTGGATGGTCTACCACCCTAGGTCAGAGACCCAAAGCCATGACTCACTAACTCACTATGGAAAACTAGGGAGCAAGGAGCACACACTAAAATTTCCTAAAGGAAAATCAAGCAAACGACTAACTAGTTGGAAGAATAGTTACACCAGCCAACACTAGAGCAACTTACCGATGCAAGTGAAACTCAAAAATGGAAGCAACCTCTGGGTATACTCTGCAAAGTGTGGCCCAATGTCTATCATAGGTACCGTGGTATACCCCTACAATCACCTATGTATGTCACTAGAAAGATAGGCAACTAGGTTGCCAGCGCGTGAACAATCACCAGGAGGGTACAGTTGATAGTCAGGTAGACCACAATGAGCAGGGTATCAAGCCCAAAACCTACCAAGGGTATCAAAAGCAAGTGGTCCGGAAGACAACTGAGGACCTCGAACAGATTCGAGACCCACGAAGCTCCGTGGAAAATGCAATCGACGGAATCCCAAGACAAGACCTCTATATGTGTTCTCCACTATGATTGGTCTAGATTTGGAGGGGTTATCAGAGCACGTGTACATGCATGCAGACCTTATGCAGGCCATGTGTACCTCTGCAACTCTTCAAAAGTGAAAATAAAAAAAATCAAACACTAGCAGAGACTACTGGTATTGAGAACCAGAATCTCTTGAAGACTCAGAAACTTACTTTGACATAAAAGAAAAACAATTCAAGGAAAATTTCATAGAACAAAACCAATCTGAGGTGAAAGCTAAGCTATAGACTACAAACAACAAAGACTAGAATGAGTTCTAGAAAACCCCTGAGAAGTATTATTTTTGACAGGGGAGAGGATGACTGCCACTCTAGAAGAAATTTTTTGGAATCATACACGCAACTGACACTTCCTCAACTAGCGTGTACACGTGGGCTGTGGGAAGGTAGGGCGCGAATACACGTGTGCAGACCTTATACAAGCCACGTGTACCTCTATGGGTCTCCAAAAAAAATGTAGTCAAGCAAAGAAATAGAGATAACTGGTATGGAAGACCAGAATCTATGTTAGTTCAGACTTTTGAAGAAACTTTAAAAACAAGGAATGAAGCCATTTCTTAAAATTACCCAAGAAGAAATATTCCTAGAAACCCTAGAGATCCCCAGTATGGTCTCTAATTTTGTAGTGGCTGGGAAATCCCTCCTATAGACTAGCATTAATGGTTTTAAATCATGCATGCATAAATGACCTAACGATTCTTACTTTTTACCATCATCCCATGCCTAGACGCCCATTACTCATATGTAAATACAAGGCTCAAGAGATTAAGTTGATGTACCTTATTATTCGTGTCTGATCTCAATCCATTTTCGCGCTTGGTCATTCTTTGACTGCAACTCTCCTCCCAATGCTGACCTGCATTCACTAAAGAAAAAAAAATAACTCTATATGCATTTGATATCTGAACTAACGGGTTAGAGATTTAATCAATCATACAATCAATATTCCAATAATGACATCTCATATGGCAGGACAGGAAAAGCAATTCTTTTATTTACTTCACAATGATACCTTACAATGATAAAGTCGGCTACTGCTCCTCGATCCTGGTCCTGGGATCTTCTTCCACTGTCTTCCAACTGCTTTTTTGTATACTTCTCTTTGCACAAGGATGGCTAAAGGTTGGAACAAAGGGAATGCTCAATCAGGTACAGTTTCTTTACTATGATTCTCCTCTCCCAAATGGGACCCCTAACCCTTCTTTTATAGGCTAGAAGAAGCTAGGTATTTGGTCAAATGTCCGGCGATGCATGGTCGAAAGGTTTAGTTAACTTACCCAAAGCTCTGTGTTCCATCAACAACTTTCCTTTTTTCATGCTTTTGTAGGTACACATGGGTTCTCTTGGGTCAGCTAGCATGTACACGCATGCAGTAATGTAGCAGGGCGCATGGGCCTTTATAAAAGGGGTTTTTAAGAAGAGTTGTTCAGCAGTGTTTTGGCAAAGAAGGAATCTGAGATGGCCTGGCATCAGGTAAGCATGTTTGGTGCAAATTAGGTTTATAACAGATACCCCCTAATGTGTGAGGTCAAAAGAGCATCTGATGGTCGAAATACATTAACAATATTCACCAATGTGTTGAACAAGTGAGCCCAGGGACCAGAAATCGGGAGGTGTCATCTGAAAAATATTAATTGTCTCACTGAGGAAGGCATACCCATGCTCAGGATAAAATAAAATCATGGCTACCAATCAAATACACTGTAGATCCATGTTCTATAACTATATAAAGTGTAGCCGTGAGCAATAAATAGTGGAGCTAAATCTCAAAATCAAAAAGATATATGTGTAGAGTATCCATCTTCTAGAAGCTGATAAGGCCTGATGGCTGGATATGAGGTCTTCAGAGCTCGAGAAACAACTTCAAAATCTTCAAAACTTAGTTAGGAGTGTAATATGAGTGTACGACTTCACTACCCAGAGGTCTTCGATGGCTCGTCGGTCATGGACTAGAAAATCTTGATGATCAGACTGAAGGCTTCATTGATTTCGAACAAAGACTTGATTGGATGTTCAGGATAGTTGGGCATGAGGGCAAGAGACAAACTGCAGAGGGGCCAACTCAGGCATGGTAAAAACTTCCCTTGGACAATATCACAACAAATGATGAGACTCAGGTAGCATGGCATTAACATAAGTTTATGAGGAAGGAGGCAACACAAACTCTCAATATGTTTGGAATAATAACCAAACGGAGGAGGAAACAACTCTATGTAGTGAGAACAACTTCCTAAGGTCGTATTAAATCTCAGATTTTTACGAACAAATGAACATATGTGCTTATCCAAGGGTGACTCATTATGCTTCCAATAAAGAAAATACTTTTCCCTTCCTCTTTTTGGGGTATATTTGATTTTTTTGTCTTTTTCAATAATTTTGGAAACAGAATAAAACAATGTTACGTTGAAAAGGAGGAATGAGTGTTGCAAACATACAAGTTCAAGGCGCAGCAACAAGGCTGATTTTCAAAGTAAGGACACTCGGGAAAAATCATCCAGGGGCCAAAGGTGTCAAGATGCAAAAGCAAAGTCCTACAGATCTTGCATATAAGGCATGCTTTAGATGGTTCAGTTGAGAGTGACATGGAGCCGACATTAGGCCAAAGATGCAGGTATGAAAATGCGATTAATAAAACACACAATGGTAACGTCTTTCGATGTGAGTTTAATGAGCCCAGAGAAGGTAATCTCTGAGGTTTTTCATATTTAGAGAGTCTAAAAAAAATTAAAAAGAGACTCCACAGGGGTACCTTTTTCGAAGGAAGTCTAGTCGGTTCGAAAAAGGGGTAAACTAGCACCGAAAAGACGTATATTCAAAACCATTTTAACGAGTGTGATAAAGACAAGACCACTAGGCCATTTTTTCATTTTTAAGGAGTCTGAAAAAATCTTAACTATGGACTACGTCAAGAATGTTCTTCTTGACCATTTTAACGAGTGTGAAGGAATAAGGTCACTCAACGTTCTTTTCAATTTTAGGGAGTCTGAAAAGAGCTTAACTATGGACTTCGTGGGGGTTCCTTTTTCGTACATTTAGTCCCTCAGGCCTGAAAGAGGGTTAAAATGATACCTAAGAGTACTCTTCTAGAGAACTAAAGTTCCTTAGAGTATAACTTTGTTCGTATAGTTTACCGTCTGGACCGAAAAAAGGGGTAAACTACCGTCGGATAGACGTGACTACAAATTTGAGTTTAACAAGCATGAAAGGCCACAAGATCACTCAACAATATTTTCATGTTTAGAGGGTATGAAAAGGGATTAAAAGAAGACTCATGGGGGCTACGACTCATGTATGAAAATGGTTCAGGTAGAGCCTGCTGCTAGGCTCATACCAAGAGTCTCTTCGATAATCAACTTAGGAAGTCTCCCAAAAGTGAAGAAAACACAAACCACAGTGTAAGTCCTCCTACAGTATAGAAACCGTAGTCATGGCTTCAAGGATAGCCTCATCTGAAGGGAACTCAAAATATGAGTGTTATCGAACTAATCTGTAGGTGTGAACACTAACAGATCTCCTTAGATCCACCTGGATCTAGAACAAAATAGGACAGGACATGACTCTTTCCCTAAGTTTTGACCATTACATTAGCTAGTAGGAAGGGAACAAGTAACATACCTTTGTATCGCTTCCTAGGGTATCTATTTCTCCCACTTCGCTCCGGTGTTCTCGTGAGGTCAAGACCAAGACAACAAAAACCAACCAAAGTGAAGATAGCAAAATATATTCAACTGTCAACCTATGTGTATGATCAAGGAATTACACAATAAACTGAGAATGACTTTATGGGAAAAGGACATGCCAATGTATCATATTAATCGAAAGTAGAAGATACAACCTGATCGCCTTGATGTCACAAGCTTCCTTTCGGTGGCTCTTGGCTCCCACACACACACACTTGCTCGATCCTTGTATGAAGAAGATCAAATCCCTCTTGATAGACTTGCTAGAGTCTCCAAGCTCTGGTTCAAGCTAAATACTTCACATAATTATTTCACCAATTCTCCAATGAATATTTCTTAACCTTTTCCATGAGAATTCCATCAATATATAGGAGAGAATGAGATGGTTACTTGGATAAGAATGATCCAAAAATATCAGGGAAACTAGTACAAGGATAACCATTTGAATTCCAACCCATTCTTCTAGAATATTTCCTTCTAGAACCATCGAGACTTCATCTTTTTCCAAGCTTTAGAACAAGTTCTCACCCTAGCTATGTAGCACAGTGCAAGAAGTTTTCACCCTAGCTTAAGGAATCCTACGAGAATGGGTCATTCTCGCACCCTAGGATATTAGAAACCTGCAAACTCTTCAAAAGTAAGTTTTCTGGGAAGAGATGAATGTCACTTTTCTCATGAGAAAGTTCTTATGAGGAGCCTGAGTACACCATCATCAATACACCATCATGATTGACCAAAATCATGGGTAACAGAATGCCCCCCAAAGTATGAGGCCGGAACCAGTGACAACCGAAAGACTTTGTAAACTGCATGTGTGTGTCGGAAACCAGGAGCACACCTAATCGAAAACCTATGAACAACCAAGCATCTGCAGAATATTATATATATTAATTCTGAGGTAGGCATTCCCATACTCAGATCACAGACGGGTGACATTGTAGACATAGGTCATGGCCACCAATCATACACTGTGGATCCATGCCATCAAAATATACCATAGCCACCAAGAATGCATTGTGGATCTATGAAAGAAAATTCGAATTAAGATGGCATAGCCACGAGACATATAAAGTGGATCTATGTGTCACAAATTATACATATTCCATCACAACCTGGACAAAGAGATGATATCCAGGGTCTTCAATCTCATCGCCCAAAAGTACGAATCTAACCATGTGATTACAAGTGTTGAAGTCGAACATGGAAGAAACCACTTGATTACCAGTCATTGATGAAACCGTTAACAACTGCGAGGGAATTCACCATTAATGTCAATGACTCCCAATGTACTCTAGTACAATCCATCAAGTGTGAATGAATGAGTTGAAGTCAAACATTCGACGAAATAATTCGATCGGGGTTCAATGATGTAAACCCACTATCAAAAGTGAGGAAACCTTCCATTGAGGCATGCAGGTTCCCAAGTACTAAAAATTTCTAAGTCTTGATTCCGGATAATGAGCTGAAGTCGATGGAACAAAACTCGTCACAGGAGGGCCTTGATGTATCCCCCATCAATAACACGAAATGAGTAACATATTTTGAAGGTGAAATAGAGTATGATGTAAGTTGGACTGGACACAGGGAAGGCCGATATGAAGAGAATGGACAACTGCAGATGGCCGACTCAATAGAGGTTTCAGATGAACTTCTCTTGAACATATGAACAACACAACCAATGATTTGGAAGCATTGACTCAGTGACGACACAGGGTATGACCTTGTAGCAAATCGAACGAGAGACAAATGGATTTACCAAACTAGCTTCAAATATAATGAATAGGGGGTGTCATGTTCAAGGGCGACACTTACTTCCAATCAATATGAAGATGAGAACATATCCCTTTCCCAAATTTTCCCCCACCATTTCTGGCGAGTACCTCTTTATTTTTACACAAGCTTGAGGAGGACAAAATATGCTTGTTGATATAAGCTTATCCTTCGAATAAGTCCTTCGGAGTATTTTTAACGAACCCTAGGAAGGAGTGGCTCGGTCCCATTACGGGTCTGTTGATGTTTTTTTAACGAGTCCAAAGATAGAAAACTCAAAGGTTTTTCATGATTTTAGAGTCTGGAAAAACACTTAAAAGAGAACTCTCTCAGTTCCTTTTTCGTAAAATAGTCTGATGAGACCGAAAAAGAGATAAATTATCGCCCAACAGACGTGTTCTTAAAATAATTTATCGAGCGTGAAAATAGAAAGATCACTTGGCTATCTTTTCATGTTTAGAGAGTCTAAAAAGAGCTTAAAGAGGAATCCAGGGGGGTTCCTTTTTCATATAACCTTGTTGAGCCCGAAAAAGTGATAAAAGTATGCTCGATCGCGTTCTCATGTATTTTCGAGCATGAGAACGGACAAAGACCAAGCTCAAGGTTTTATACAAAAACCATAAAAAACAATCAAAACATGCGATGAAGAAGAAAAACTTTGTCTGCATCCCTGTATATGAACATTGAAGTCATTACGCCTGCAAAAGTTACACTCAAAAGGGCATTAGGGATTAGGTTTTAATAAATAAATAATTATAAAATTTCAATAGCATGGTAAAAGTGAATATAAAGAAGTAAAAACTCTTTTTACCATATCATTTCAACTTTAACACTATTTGAGCCCAAAAACCCTTCTTTTACCCTTGAAATTCGGCATCAGATTGCAGGAGTTACGAACATCCATTCGACGAGTCGTTAATGACAGTGAGGTAGGCTCTTTGTCCTCTACTTTTTCATGGTTTAATTTTTCATTTTCATTGGCAAAAAGCATCATTTTGAGTTTGTTTTGGGGGTTATTATGGTGCTCAACCATTCTCGCAGGTGAGCTACACGGGACCTGCGAGAATGGGTCATTCTTGTAGGTGAGCCCAAAGGAGCTTACGAGAACCTCGCACTGTGCCTAAAGGGCACCTGCGAGAACCACAAAGAGTAAAAGTTTTTTTTTAAATTTGCTCAATGAAAAGATACCAATTTGTGAATAGAGTTATTAATCTTCTTCTTGTGCTTCTTATGCAGATATTTGGCCATCAAAATGGTTCTGGAATGGCATGAAAGGGAGCACGAAGAAGATAATTCCATTGCCGGAAATCATCCACCCACCATTGCCGCTTTGAGAAACTGTGGTCTTCTTAAGTACTTTCGTATCTCGGGCTTGAGGGCCCAAATTAGGTTATTGGAGTACCTTGTGCATATGTGGGATCTCGATCAGCAAGTATTTCATGTAGGGGTCTGCACATTGTCCTTGGATATCAAGGACATTTACTTTTTGACATGATTGTCACGGTGTGGGTACTACATGAGCCTGACTGGTAGCAGAGGTGGTGGGCTGCCCATGAGTGAGTACTGTCGCTTACACTGTGTTCCAGGGGTAGAGAGGAAGAAAGGGAAAGTATCTATTTGGGGAGTGCTGGATTTGACCCTCTGCACTATTTTGTTCACCATTTATCATATGGTTGTGAGCTCTGCTCCTCACATGGAAATCCAAAGTTACTTTTAGTATGCCATAGAGTATACTGAGCCTTGGATTTTTAGTTGGGCAGATGTTGTGCTTCGTAGCATGAAAAGGTAGTTGACCAAATGCAGACGAGGTGACCTGAAGCAATTCAGGTACAGGTATTTGTTAGTGTCCTTCTTTCTCGAGAGGGTTCCCTTACTGAGGCTACAGGTTAAGTGGGATTTACCGGCTCCCACAGATCCAAGAATGTTGAGATGCTGTCAGCTCATGGCTCGGCACGTAACTGGACCAATTATCAAGTATGATGATACCTTCTTCGACTGGTTGCGACCACGGATATTGATGGTCGACGATTATGCTTATGCCAGGTTGGATTTTTGAGGAGATCCAAACTTAGTCCTACCTGAGGGTGCTCAGTGGGGGGAACTTGGTAGGTACACATTTTTTTCCTTTTTAAATGTTTTTGTGAATTTTATCATATGAAAATGTTTTTTATATGTTCATCCAAAGACTAAATACAAAATTCCTTGTCGATGACACAGATGTGGGACCTTACCGACCTCCTATTACTTCTCCCATTCAGTGGTGAGGAGAGGTAGCTCCAGTGCCACAATGGGACATTGAGGATTATCAAGCAGTAAAACAAAACCTAGAGGGTTTGACAACAAATATTCCAGACAAGCCTCTTGGAGAGGTTCCATGACGTTATCAGCGTCACACAGTAGGAGTGTCAGAGTCCATTGGCTGACTGCTTCGTAGGGTTTCCCGGGCAGTCGTGTGTTACCATGAACGTCATCCATGAAGTCACTTTGTAGAAGCTATGAGCTTCATATTTTGACATTTTGGTCTTCGGACAGAACTTTTTTGTAAAAACTCTTTTGATCATTATATATACATACGGCTTCTACCGGTTTATCTTGTGTTGTGAAAATTGATGTGATTGATTTATAAATGATCCAAATGTCTGTCTAAAACATAGTTAGCCAATGCATCAGTTAATATGTTTAGACATCTAGGAATATGTTGATATTCAATATAATCAAAATAACGTTCCAAGAGGCGAATTCGCAAATACACCTATAACAAAGTAGGACTTCGAATAGTATAGACATTACTTAATTGTAGTACTACAAGCTATGAATCGAGTCACACAACCAAATGAAGGATTTTGAGTGAGATAGCATCAATCAACAATTCGATAACGACGCTATACTCTACAATATTGTTGGTTGCACGACTGAGACACACACCTCGTAAGGAGATAAGTTCGTTTATAGGGGTGTAAATTGCCCATGCAGCGGAAGCAAGGTTCTGAGTACTATGGCTAGCACCATCAGCGAAGCCAATATAGGATAGCGAAGACTCCGACATCTGGAAATAAAACACAACGTCACATAAGGGCAGAGACCAGATAACGACAAAAGCAAGCTATAGTAACACACAAGAAGTATGATACAATAAAAATACAAGTACTCATGCACAGGTGATTTTATGCATAGTACTTATTCAAGTACAACCCATTCCTGGGTTCACTCAAAGGGATACTATCATAATCTACTAACTCATAAGCACATTTTTCCAAAACTCGTCGAACGATATAAGGACCTCGCCACATGGCTTCGAATTTTCTAGCTCCTAGCATATCTCGATCTTGTTCATTAAGGAGAATGAGATCTCCTTCGGAGAAAACGCAAGGCTTGACATGTTTTTCGTATTGGGCCTTGACACGTTTTTTCTGAGCTTCTATGACTAGGGTATCATCGCATTGAGTTTCATCTAATCTCATAAGATACAATAGACATTCTTCGTCAGCAGAAGTGTTTGGTAGGAGTTCGACAACTAGTTTTAAAGAGGGTATCTTGCATTCAATCGAGAGAATGGCTTCCAAACCATAGACTAACTAGAAAGGTGTAAACCCAGTAGCGGACTTGACAGATGTCCGGTAAGCCCATAATGTCAAAAACAACATTGTGTGCCAACTTGTTTTGTGAATCCCTATCATTCGTCAGAGCATAGTTATGAGAACTTTTTTAATTGCTTCGACTTGGTCGTTAGCTTGTGGGTAATAGGGCATTGAGTTTTCATGGCGAAGACCCAACTTTTCAGAAAGTTCGGACATCATGAAGTTTCTAAAGTGGCTACCATGATCAATAATGATAGCCTGGGGAACACCAAAACAAGCTATGATGTGATTAAAAATGAATAATGCTATGGTCTTTCCATTGTTGTCAAATGTCGGCATTGCCTCGACCCATTTCGTAAAGTAATCGATGACTACAATAATATTTCCATGCCCCCTAGCCGAGTGAGGGTGACATGTCATGAAATCAATGAACCATTTTGCAAAGGGACCAACAGAGACCGCAGGGTGAAGAGGAGCGGGATGGGACCGTATCTTGTTATTGTAGGTCTGGCAAGCATGGCATTTTTGAACGGTGATAATGCAGTCGTTAAATAAAGAAGGTAAAAAATACCCTGCTCGTAAGATCTTCTGGGCAGTATCATACCTAGACATATGACCACCACATGCTCCAGAATGGTAGTCATTCAGAGCTTTCTCGGCTTCGTCGAACGTTAGGAAACGTCAAAAAATAGAGTCAATCCCCCGACAATAAAGAGTATCCCCGAGGATAATATATTAACGGGCTTGGTAGCATATTCGACATCGATCAGTACTAGACAAAGTTGGCTGGAAAGTCTAGGTTTGGAGATATATGATGATATCACCATACCAAAGATCATCAGTGCTGATGAGGAAAAGGGATTCATCGGGTAATGAATCAGCTGCTACATTTTCCATTTCAGAATAGGGAAAGTCGCATATCAACTCAACAAACACTAAGGACTTCTTGGACTTGGCACGTTCGAATTCCAAGTCAAACTCCTGGAGTATCACAATCCATTTGGAGTATTTTCTCCCTAGAAATTGACGTGTTAGAATGTGTTGCATAAGGTTGCAGTTAGAAATCACTGTAGTTTTGCGTGAGAGGATATAGTGCCGGAAGCGTTGGACAACTTGGGCGGCAACCAAGGCCAGTTTTTCGACATGTAAATACTTGATTTTGGTAGGCATTAGACTTCGACTCAAGTAGTAGATAACATGTTCGTCGTTAGAATCATCCGCTTGGACAAGAACCATACCAATGGTGTAATCTAAGGCAACAAGGTAGAGGAAATAATCACGACTGTAATCGGGGGGAAAGAGAAGTGGAGCATGTGTTAGGGACAATTTCAAAGCTTCGAAAGCATTGTTGGCGATGGTATACCATACGAACTCGGACCCCTTTTTTAGTAGCCACGTAAATACACGAGTTATCTTGGCATAATTTGGGATAAAACGACGAAGAAAGTTTGCTTTCCCCTGCAAAATTTGTAACTGGTGAAGTGTAGAAGGAGGAGGGATATTAAGGATTGCCTCAACCTTTAAAGGATCCACCCTGATCCCTTGACGCGAAACAATAAAACCTAGAAGTCGGACGGATTCCACGTAGAAAACGCACTTATGAGGATTCAAATGTATACGGTATAACCGACAATAGACCAAAATGGCTCAGAGGTGGGTTGGATGATCAACTCGGCGCATTGAATGAGTGGGAAAATCATCCAGATATGGTTGAACGATGTGCTTGATATCATGGAAAGTATAAGACATGGCGCATTGAAAAGTTGCACCAGCCTTCTTGAGACCGAAAGGGAGTTTTCGATAGGCAAAAGTACCCCAAGGACAAATAAAAGAAGTCTTATGCTAATCCTCGGGAACAATGTTGATTTGATTATACCCAGAGAAACCATCCATTAGAGAGAAGATTTCACTTCCGGTACAATCGTCGACAATCTGATCGACGAAGGGGGTAGGAAAGTTGTCTTTGGGACAATATTTGTTGATATCCCTATAATCAATGCATACACAAATTGTGCCTTGTTTCTTGTCGATTGGGACAAGATTGGAAACCCAGTCAGTGAGAGCCACCGGATAAATAAAGTCGGATTTAAAAAGTTTCTCGACTTTGAGCTTGATAGTAGCCACTTTACATGGGTGAACTGGATGAAGGCGTTGTCAGACGGGTTTAGCGTTGGGGTAGGTATTGATCTCATGTATCACAATCTCAGGGTCGATACCCAACATTTCTTCATAGCTCTAGGTGAAGATGTCACGAAACTCTTTGAAAAGGGATGTGTAGGTGACGATTTTGTCAGAAGAACACGGAGTTTTGATATGGACATTTTCGACAATTCCAGGTTTGATAGATATGTCGAGGGGAATAGTAGGCAAGATATTGCTTAAGTTCCCTTTAGAAAACACATCGTGTGCTGACTCAGGAATGGTGGAGATGACGACAACGGTCGACGGGGTCAAGATCCATTGGTAGTTCTCAATGGTATGTTGCTCCAAAAAGAGGATGGAACGATGATGTCCATCATCCCAAGGGGTGTCCTCCATAACAGACATGATCATCTCGTCTGTGAAAAAAATGACACGGAAAGAATCTGGAGATAAATCACCAGGAGAGGGGGTAGAAGGGGTTGTCGATTGAATGGCCTGATAGGTGGATTCGACCGGACATAACGGCATTTCGTCGTCGTAACGAAGATGATCTCTAGGGTCAGGTACTATCCATGGGTCGTGAGATGTAGGAATTTCATGAATCGAGGTCGAGATCATGTTGATTGAAGCAACGGATGAGCGTGGAACATCGGGCGGTGAAATGGGGAAAGTACCCATTAATGAAGAGTTGTTTAGAAGGACTACACCAACATTCTCATAACCCAGTGGGGTTTTAGCGATGAATGGTACATTTCCATTACGGGTATCAGAATTAAAGAAGTCTAATTGGTTAATGGTGACTACATTCGCTTGATGTGGGAAACGTTCCACACGGAAAAGGGTAGACACAACTGTGCACATGGAATCGATCCAGTTGCGGCCAAGAAGAAGATTGTAATCAAGGGGAGCGTCAAAGAATTCCACTTCAACTTGGACCGTTTTTCCTTCTAATGTGATGGGAAATGAAGGAAGGACATCGTAGGGCTTAAAACCAAAGCCATTGAAGGCTTTGAGAGTATTATGGGATTCATTCAAAGAGGGAGAGACAATGGCTTTCCAGCAGGTAAGAGACATAACACACATCGAGGCACCCTCGTCGATAATGGTTCGACAAATGTTTTTGTCGGAGAGAATTACTTGGATCTGGAACGTGAGTTGAGGGGGTAACCTTGGAATGTGATCTTCCAAGTCAAAAATTATTAAATTTGTATCTGTCGGTTCGATTACACCAATAGCTTTCAACAGTGCCTTCCGTTGTGTGGGACAAATTTGAAGGACTTTGAGGGCTGACATCGCAGAAGGTGCTTGGGCTAGATCTTCAACAATGTTGTAGTTCTGAGCAGCACGAGCATCAGGATTGAAAGCCGATTTCCAAATGACACCCTTTGGGGGGGGTCAAAGAACTGTGTCGAGGCTCAGTCATTCGAGATGAAGAGGACACTTAGTAGGTGGAGTCACTGGAGAGGGTTGTACCAAGGAAGGAGGTAGATCATCAAACTTCTCTTTAGAGGGAGAATAATCTTTGGCTCGAGTGGTGAGTGCAACGTCGCTCTACTTTGAATCGCAAGTACACATCAATACATAGGATGTAGTAGAAGATGAGGGTTGGTCATGAATGACCAACTGAGCCTATTGTTGAGACAGGAAGGGTTGTGACAAAACGGCCGGAGCAGGTGGTTTTGGAGCTCCTTGAAGGAACTTAGTGACCTCGGCATGTCGTGGAAAATCCTTCGTGTAGTGATCATCACCATAGATAAGAAAAGGGTATTGAGGTTTGCGTTTATCCCGATCATCAACAGGTGTAGTTTTGGTTCACTCTTCTTGAGAAGTATTTTTGTCCTCCTTATTCTTAGCCCTTCCCTTTTTGGATTTTTTTTTACCAGCTGGGGTAGATTGAATTGCATTTACCTCAGAAGTATTGCCGATGGAAGGGGAAAGAGATGGAGCATTTTGAACATTAGAAGAAGCAAGTTTGGGGTTGGTTCTTGAGGCAGAATGTGGTTGGGCCTGGAAAGTGCCAATCACACCATCGACTGCATGCGAAGCAGCTAGAGTAGTTGAAGTGGCGGAAGTGGATGGATGAGGTAAGTCAAGTAGTAAATTGTAAAGGGTACCCATTTGTGAGTAAACGAGGTCAAGGTATTGAGCACGAATTATGGCTTTCTCTTCCGTGACTACTCCACCCATGATGATGTCACGACCGATGTCGTTCACAAATGATTTTGTGAACCACTCTGCCAGCAACTGATCGGGGAGTTCAAGTTTAATGAGACGCCATCTTCGTCACCACTCATGAATGTGATCGAATATATGAGTGGCTTTGTTTTGTTTGAAATAACTCAAAATCTCGGTCCCCATCTCACAACGGATCGGTAACTGGTAGTGTGTGAGGAAATCCATAGCTAGGGTGTTGAAGTCAGCAAAGAAACCTCGTGGTAATTCTATATACCACTTCACAGCAGAACCTGTGAGGGTTCATTGAAAAATACGTAAATGAATAGAGTCATCCATCAACGAGTTGGATGAACACCAGAGGTGAAAAGTCATGACGTGATTGTTCGGGTCCTCTCCCGCTTTTCCATCAAATTTAGGGATGTCTGATGGTAGCTTGGTTGGTATAGCAAGTCATTGGGAGAGTGACAAATTGGATCATTTAAAATCCTTGACAAATCCGAAAGATCCAAAGTGGCCAAGAAGGGTAACTGTCGATTCACCTGCGAATACTGGTGGCTTTGGGGAAGAAGCCCCATCGGAAAACCAGTAGGACCATAAGCAGTCTGCATATAATGTGAAGACGTAGGCAGATTCAGTGGTGGTTGGAGAGGATAGTAGCTCATGGGATTGTATCCTGGAACATGGACATGAGTTTGAGCATTCGAGCCCCAAATGGGATTGAACGTACTGGGATATGGTTGGCCTATACTAGGGGGTATCACAGATGCAGCTGGAAACTGCTGACCCCCAGTCAATTGAGGAGGATGTTGTATCAATTGATTCCAATACTGGGCCAAGGATGGAGGTATGTTTTGTCCATAAGGTGGGGTCGGTCCTCCTATCGAAGGTGGTGTTCCAAGTGGGGGTAGCGTTCCAATTGGGGGTTGTGTTCCAATTGGGATTTGCATTCCAATAGGAATTTTCCCGCTGAGAATCTCCACCGATGGGAATCTGGTAATTTGGTGTGAATGACATAATAGTGCCACTAGGATTAAGACTGCCAGCGGAGGATGAGAGAGGTCCTCCAAAAGGAAATTGAGGGAGTGTCAGAATAAAACCGAGAAGAGAGTTCCCAGAAGAAGAGGGACCACTAGGAGAGTCAGATGGGGTTTGCGTAGGAGTGGGAATGGAAGCATTCAATGCACGGTATCCCAATGGTAGTGTTGGGGTGACGTTGGGCATTCGTAGTGTGTTGATGGGGGTGAAACTAACCGCAGTAAACCTGGTGTGAACACTCGTAGTATCTGTATGATGGGCCATTTCTATAGGGATGGTCAAGATGTGGCCATATCGTAGGGCGTTCGTACTAGGAAAATAATAGGCAGTAGTAAATGGTACTGTCTCTGGGCTAGAGATTTCAGAAATCATGGGTGAGATGATTTCGAAAATCATAGGTGAACCTGGACCAAAAAGGTCCTGTCGAAAAACGCCCATAGACCAAAAAGGATCTTGGCCTTCAATCCCTAGAAAGGGGCCAATCAATGATCCAGAAGATGTAATAACTAAGTCTCTGGAAGAATTCAGTCGCATAAATGGTCGCTTAGAATCAGGGTGAAGTCGAAAGTCTTCTCGAGTATTGGTAATTTGGAAATGTTCTAGAGAGACAGTTCGTTCCACTTGTGGCATGGTGACAGCTTGGACTTCACTCTATCGAGGAGAGCCCTCAGGTGAACTTGTAGGCAAGCGTTGAGAACATTCCAGATGCTCTGGAGACAAACCCTGCATTCTACATTAACGATGTTGAGGAGCTATTGTAAACGAGTGACAAACTTATGAATAAAATTGAATGTTCAACTTTGGTAAGCAAACAACACGCGCTAGTAAACAAAATCTAGGAAACAACACCAGGAAAACAAGACCTTCTAATTCCAAAGTTACTAGTTGGGGATGAAATCCAACGTCGCAACAACGAGACGAGAAGGGGCTCGGCTAGGGTGGAAAATCTACGCTGACAACCTGCTTAACGGACTTACACCCTGGTGCAAGCTCCCATACATAATCGTGGGTGTACCCTCCAAGGAGCCTCAGCGAGTTTGGCCAACGTCGATTCCAGGTACCGTGAAGACTTTCCCCTTCCAGTCACCTTGTGTAAGACCCTAGAAATATAGGCCGCTAAGGTCACCACCGACAACAATAAAGTCTAGGGGGATAGTCGACAGTCCGATCCACATGCAAGGGCAGGGTATCTAGCCCGAAATCAACTCAAAAGTCTTCCACTCATCATTGTGGGTATACCTCCAAGTGATCCCCATAATACATGCAATATCTACACCGATATCAACAAAGAAGGGTGAGTAACTCTATCAATATCAATGCAACCTCGTGTTTGACCCTTGTGTGAGAAGGGTTTCCCAGGACAAGATGTTGTAAATGGAATTTAACACTCCTTAACACAAGATGCTATTGCTTGTTTTGTGCTTTGGAGAGTGTATCTCTCTTCCTATTCCAAAGCACTAGCCTAGCTAAATGTTGGTGTAATAGAGCCCTAGAAAAGAGTTACTAGTTAACTTTTACGATTGCGCAATGTTATTAAGAGTTGTGGTTACTCAAAGGAAGCGGAGATGAAACTGATGTTGTATGAGACTCTGACCCAACGATGCATGGATAAGAATGAAATATATCAATTTCCGTTCAATGAATCCTATGTATGGGAGGGAAAGAGAAGTTTTTTGGATCAACCTTGAACTACAATACACAATTTCCTTTAAAATGCAATTGCAACGAATCACACAAAAATAACAATTCTCTATTGTTTCTTTTTTAATAATTTCAACAATTGATTTTCAATACTTTCGAAGACGAAAATGCTTTTGAAAGAAAAACGTTGTTCACTTTTCAAAAAGGACCTACACCATGATGGTGAGAGTGAAGAAAACCAAAAACTGATGAACAAGCAATAGACAAAAAACCAAACCAATCTTTCAAAGGAAACAAAAATAACAAGAAGACCAAACTAGCCTTTTCAATTGCACGAGAAAAATGATCTTTCAAATAATGAGCAAATGATAAATACAAAGAAGCTCAACTTTCAACCAATCGTCGATCCTTAACCAAACAAGCACACTCATATTCCAAAATCAGAGAGTATATCTTGGCAAATAAAAGTCAAGAAATGAAAGTCAATAAAAAAGTGACAGGAAGAGCCTTTGATTTCCTAAGACTGTTCATGCACAAAAATGAATACAAGAAAAACATCAACCAATGGTCCAAGAAACTCTTTTTAGGCACCTATACTGATCTGGGCAGTTGATCATGCAAAAGTTTTAAAGCTAAAATTTTGAAAAAAAGGGTTCGCAGGCTGAGAGTATTACACAGTGAGAGAATGGGTCATTCTCGCAGGCCAACTTTGAGTAGAGTGTGAGAACCTTGCACTAGACCTAAAAGTAGGGTGCAAACTCAATAGATTCTCGTAGGCCACTGTGGAGTGCAGTGCGAGAATGTCTAAAACTAATCAAATTTTTGGAAAAAGACACAAAATTTGAAGAGGCCTCTGGACCCAGAGGGTCTATCAGGGTATCCTGAAGACTCAAAGATTGATATGAATGGAGAACGGTAAGGCAAGGGAAAATGGCCAAGGAAAAATACCAAAAACCACAAAGAAAACGAGTTATCTCCCTAGCGGAGTCACCAATTTTGTTATCGGACTAATCGGTAGGTGCAGAAACTAATAGATCTCCCTAGATCCACCTGGATCTAGAACAAAATAGGATAGGACATGACTCCTTCCCCAAGTTTTGACCATTGAATTAGCTAGTGGGAAGGGAACAAGTAACATACCTTTGTATCGCTTCCTAGGGTCTCTGTTGCTCCCGCTTCACTCCAATGTTCTCGTGAGGTCAAGACCAAGACAACACAAACCAACCAAAGTGAAGATAGCAAAATAAGTTCAATTGTCAACCTATGTGTATGATCAAGGAATTACACAATAAAGTGAGAATGACTTTATGGGAAAAGGACATGCCACTCTATCATATTAATCGAAAGTAGAAGATACAACCTGATTTCCTTGATGTCGCAAGCTTCCTTTTGGTGGCTCTTGCCTCCCACACACACACACTTGCTCGATCCTTGTATGAAGAATATCAAATCCCTCTTGATAGACTTGCTAGAGTCTCCAAGCTCCGGTTCAAGCTAAATCCTTCACACAATTCTTTCACCAATTCTCCAATGAATCTTTCTTAACCTTTTCCATGAGAATTCCATCAATATATAGGAGAGAATGAGATGGTTACTTGGATAAGAATGATCCCACAATATCAGGGAAACCAATACAAGGATAACCATTTGAATGCCAACCCATTCTTCTAGAAGATTCCCTTCTAGAACCATCGAGACTTCATATTTTTTCAAGCTTTAGAACAAGTTCGCACCCTAGTTATGTAGCACAGTGTGAGAAGTTTGCACCCTAGCTTAAGGTAGCCTGCGAGAATGGGTCATTCTCGTACCCTAGGATATTAGCAACCTGTGAACTCTCTTCAAAAGTAAGTTTTCTGGGAAGAGATGAATGTCACTTTTCTCAGGAGAAAGTTCTTATGAGGAGCCTGAGTACACCATCAAGATTGACCAAAATCATGGGTAACAACGATAAATCACTCAAACAAGGGTCGACAGTCCCAAAGGGTGAATTAAGCTGACCATACTCCATATGAAAATGGAGGTTCTGACCAGGACTAGCAGATTCTATCAGCAAAGACTCATGATCATGAGGGCTTGAGGATCTACTAATAACGAGATCAAAATCAGAAGGATACTCAAGCCCACTTGGACCAAGAGGGGGAAGAAAGGGCTCCCATGCCCCCATTGGATACACCAATGGATCAATTGATGATTCCAATTCTCGAGAAGGAAAACATGATCGCACAGGTTCCTACTCATAAGCAATTGAACATCAAGGATAAGATGCCACATAATTAACCCATGGTTGGGTGGATTCTACACTAACACTAGGAACATACAAAGGGGTAGCCTGAACTAATGTTGAATTAGGATGGTGATTATCAGATGTCATCTAGTCAATAGTGATAATGCTTCCATTGTGAGGGAAATGCATCACCCGGAAGAGCATAGATACCACAGTGTTCATATCATATACATAATCACGCCCAAGAAGCATATTGAAATCTAACAGGCCTTGCACCACTATAACATTGACATGAACAATCTTCCCTCCTAACGAGATAGGAAAATGAAGAAGAATCCCCAAACATTCATGAGAACGTCTGTCAAAAGACAACATCTCATGTGAAGTAGACACAATATTGGGAGATCCCAAGACTTTCCAAACCGAGGAGGATAAAATACTTGCAAAGGCTCCTTCATCCACAATACATCAATAAATGTTTGTTGAATTAACTTCAACCCTTATTTGAAAAGGTGTGGCAGAAGGAAGATGAGGCTCAACAAGGTTATTCCAATCAAAGGACACCATCCTAGGGCTTGGAGGGGGTGCTCTCGGAACGAGCGGAATGCCCCTTTGTTCTGAACATACTCAACTAGAAATGATAAAAACATAGTTAGTAGACACGTCACTCCCCAAAAGAAGAGTGGGATCATCCGATGACTGCATTGGCATGACCACTTTTACAACCAATGGATGAATAGGTTGTGGGACTACATGGTCTAAAGGTACCTCACCCCCAGAAGAGGAGTGGGATCAGCCGATGACTGCATTGGCATGACCACTTTTGCAACCAATGGTTGAATAGGGTGCGAGACTACATGGTCTAAAGGTACCTCACCCCCCCAAAGAGGAGTGGGATCAGTCGATGACTACATCAACATGACCACTTTCACAACCAATAGTTGAATAGACTGTGAGGAAACCACAGAAGACCCAGAATCAGAAGATCTTGCAAATAGGGACCACAATATTCATACCTTTGGAAGGCCAGGGCACAAATGAGTAAGGTGATGTCCCTTGCAAAGCTTACAAGGGAACTTAGGTTTACGTCCCATCAGTCTAGGTTTCTCAACAGAATCAATGCCCCCAGCATGACTAGTAGTGGTTGTTTGCACATATCCAACCCGACTTGTAGAGGTTGGTGATGGGTCGATAACATGACTCGCAGAGGATATAGACCTATTTCCAGTATGACTAGTAGTGACTGGACTTTTTCCGCTAGCATGACTTGTAGAGGGTGGGTGCTGGTCTTCAACGTGACTTGCAGAGGTTGTTGACCTATCTCCAACATGACTCATAGATGTTGGTGATTTCTTCTTCCTATTCTTCCTCTTTCTATTTCGCTTAGACTTTCATTTACTAGTAACTATACTTTCAATAGAGGTGGGAGAAGCAGGATGAGAAGGATTTGCTGACAAAGAAACATCAACAGGGTTCCCATGACATAAAGTTCTTAACTGAGAAGCGTCAAGAGAATTTGAGACATTTGGAATGGTACCCAACCAAACTGGTAATCCCACATTCAACCCAGGAATGTACAAAGTGGCCATCAAAGGGACACCAACATTTCTGAAGAAAGGAAAAGCACAAGAATCCCCTTGTGAAGGGGTTCCTTGGTTGGTATCATCGAGAACTTTAGCCATGAATATATTATGCACAGGTTCTCCCTTTGCAAGATCTTTCAAGTCTGTAAAGTCTCACACACTGACTCTGAAGAAACAGTGTTATCAAAACAACGCCTATAAAGAGGCGGCTCCACGTTTCTAAGCGGAAGACCAAAAAGTCCTCATGACCGGTGGAGTGGGTGGTCTACCACTGTCACATACCCACTACCTCAATCAAATTTTTCATTGATTACTGTTGAATCAGAGCCCCTGAATTACCTACGGAGGCCTAGCGCAAGCTAGCTCTTTCTCTCTCCCCGTTCCCATGTGGTCGCGGGTCATGGTCATAGTTCAAATAATCGCGGTGCCTCTTTGTATTTCGTGCCTCAGCGCTACAGGGGATGTTGAATCGTTCGACTCTGCAACCGCTGAACCATGACAGGGCTAGTGTCTGGCCAATAGGGACGAATCCCAATAGGTCTAGAGAACAGCCAATGAGGACAGGCCCCGTCGCATGGTTAAGTGGAATACAGGTGGAAGAGGGGGAAGTGCGACACGGTAGTTGACAAGACAGGAGGGGGCCCCACTTCACACGCCACACTATTCCGGACCCCCCCCCATTAAAGGCATAATGGCAAGGGGGTTCTAGATTTCATCTGAGCACAATTGATCAAGGTGAATTAATCTCAATCGTTCGAGAGTTGCACGTCCGATTCTGAACCCCTCCCCCCACTGCTAAAGGAAGAACAAAAAGGGGGCTCTGGAATGAAACCTTAGCCATAGATCTGGGCGAGTGGATGCTGGCCATCCAAATCTGCTCGTTACTTACCTTAATGCGAATTCACGCCCTAGCTTAAGGCCATCATCTCTTCCTCACATCTAACGATCGTTACAGACCCTGAGATCCTCTGAAAGAATCTCGTCATTTCATCGGGATTTATCATCATGAGAGTCTGAACTCTCGATCACGGGGCTCCCGAATTCTCGATCCCCATTTTCCCGATGTGGTTAATCTTTCGACACGTAGCCTCCATAAATCAGACGGTCCAAATCTGTCCCGGGGTTTTCACCATGGAAAATCTCGAACTCTCGTCACGAGGACTTCCGAGTTCGCAATTCCTGATTCCCCGAAATGGGTAATCTTATGACATGTGGCCTCCGTCGTTCGAACGGTCCATATCTATCCCGGGGTTTTCACCATGGAAAATCCTTAACTCTCATCACCAGGACTTCCAATTTTGCGATTCCCGATTCCCTGAAATGGGTAATATTACAATGCGTGGCCTCCATCGTTCGGACGGTCCAGATCTATCCCGGGGTTTTCACCATTGAAAATCCTAAACTCTCGTCACCAGGACTTCCGAGTTTGTGATTCCTGAGTCCCCGAAATGGGTAATCTTACGATGCGTGGCCTCTGTCATTCGTACGGTCCAGATCTATCCCGAGGCTTTCACCCCTATACATTGGGGTTTTAACCCTCGATTAACTCCTGACAGATAAAGCGACTATCGGGTTTTTCAGCCGAGATCTGACGGATCAGACAAGTTCCTAACTTGTGCATTCTCCCACGACTTCCTGGTCATGGAAAAATCAACTGTCCATATGTTCTCATGGACCTTGGGGATCTACGATCCCGATCTCTTCACTACCCATGAAGACAAAGAGAAACCAAGTGGTAAGGTGTTTAACATTCTACTTTCTCCTAACAATCTAACGGTTGGGTGTGACTGCAGATTTCTCGATGAAATCTCATTCCTCGATCAACACCTTTTTAGGGTCAAGGTACTTAACCTTCCAGCTTCTTCTTCCGATCTGATAGTCTTGAGTGACCACAGATCTCCCGACAGGATCTCATCCATTGATTCGACACTTATCAGGGATAAGGCACTTAACACTCCATCTTCTTCCTCTGATCTGACGGTCGTGAGTGACCACAGATCTCCCAATGAGATCTCGTCCGTCGATTTGATACTTCATCCTTATGCTGCCATGTCAGGTTTTCAAGAGGATCGTTCCTCCTCATGCAGGGTTACTAAGGCCTTGCGCCTTCACATTCTATTTCCCGATTCTTGATGGACTTTTCAAGGAGGGTATCTCTATGGGGAGGTTTTTACCCAGGGTACTATTTGAGGCATATAAGGGTACCTTTCTCCCACGAATCAGATATGCGGTCTGAATTAGGTCGGTAAGCATATAAATAGCGATTTATGAAGACATAACCCATACGTAGTCTTTCCATTATAAACATGCATCTACTAGTATTGATCAAAACACCATACAAACATTCTTACAATGAAATCATTCACAGTTTCACAACTTATGGGCATAATTATTAGAATAAACATATATCTTTCAAGATGCCAGAGGAAAAACACTTATCAAAAATAACACTAGGGGTTAAGCAACTACTGAGAGGGATGCTTGTTTCCACCCAACCGTAGGCTCAGCGACTCCCAATGGATTTCCCACTAGCCACCCCCAAGCTGAGACCACGATGTTGTGAGACTACGTCTCTGTCTGACAGTGACCAGAAGTGAAGGTTACTCTCCTTCCTCTCTACTATCATGCACTCTACATATTTCTAGAGTTCTCTTCCTCCCCTCGCGTCTACCCCCAATCGCTTCTACCCCACGCCTTATCCTCTTGCGAGGTTGTGTGTGGTATGATTTCCCTCGCACTGGTCAGTCATGATGGCTCTACAAATGGGTGGTTCACCTCCCCATCCCTCATTAATTCCTGAGGAGCCATCAACCTACCAGCCTGCTAGACATTTAATTCGGGGCCAGCGAGCCGCTTTTGGTTCTCCAGGCCAGTGAAGTCCAAATACGGTATTAATTATCGATGGAAGTTAACGCCACCTTTCCAGGTGCCTTCCACCGCCATTGTGGTCTCTTTTTCTGCACATCCCCTCTCAGCAGTCCTGGAATATAAATTCATAATGTTATTCACATTCATTGACCTTTTCCATAAGGTCCATTCACATCACATATTCACATTCATGAGTTTTCCACAGTTCTGGCCAATCCAGTTATTTTTACAAACTGGGGGAAATAGGGTGTTGCAATTCCCTCCCCCTTAAAGGAACATCGTCCTCGATGTTCTTATATTTTAACATGAATTGTATGTACAGAAGTAAACAAAATCAGATATGCCTATCTCATGGCATCCTCCATTTCCCATGTAGCCTCATCTGGGCCAAAATGTCTCCACTGCACCTTTACCTGTGCAATGGTTCAGTTCCAGAGCAGGGTTTCCTTTCTGTCCAATATGCATTGGGGTTCTGGTAGAAGTTCTCCCTCTGGTTCCACCTGGATCACAGACCAGTCAATTATATGATTAGCATCATGTACATATTTCTTCAATAATGAAACATGGAAAACATTATGTTCTTTTACTGTGGGAGAAGTGCTAGCTGATAGACTACAGGTCCCACTCTATCTAGAACCTCAAAGGGTCCACAATACCAGGGTGCCAACTTGGCACAAGCTCCCATTTTCAGGGAACTCCTTCTGGGCGTAATTTTGAGATATACATGGTCTCCCATTTTGAACTCTCTTGGAGTTCTCTTTTGATCAGCATAACTTTTCTGTCGGTTCTGAGCGACCTTCAGATTTTGTTTTATCCGAGTCACTTGTTGTTCCATTTCTTTCAACATGTCGGGTCCAAAAGAAATCCTATTTAAAGGATTACTTCAGCTGACTGGAGTATTACACGGTCTACCATAGAGGACCTTGAAGGGACTCATCTTTAAGGATGCTTGGTAGCCATTTTTGTAGGCGAATTCTACCAATGGCAGGTAGTCTTCCCATTTCCTCGGTTGATGCATTACATGCATCCTTAACATATCCTCTAATATTTGATTCACTCTTTCTTTCTGTCTATCGGTTTGAGGGTGATAGGTGGTGCTAAACAACAATTTGGTCTTCAAACCAGCCATCAGTGATTTCCAAAAATTGGAAGTAAATTTTGTGTCTCTGTCAGACACTATCTCTTTTGGCATACTGTGCAGTCTGAATACCTCTTTCATGAATATCTGGGTGATATCTATCGCCTTGTAGGTTGATTTGATGGGGATGAAATGAGAAGACTTGCTCAGTTTATCCACCACTACCATAATGGCATCATTATGTTTGGTTGAAGTTGGCAATCCAGTGATAAAATCCATGAAGATGGTTTCCCATTTCCATTCTGGGATGGGTAAAGGGTGTAATAGTCCTGCTGGGTGTCGATGTTCTTCTTTGACCTATTGGCACTCTATGCATTGGGCCAAATATTTGTCTATGTCCTTCTTCAATCCAGGCCAATAAAATTGTTTCCGAGTGGCAGTGATCATTTTCTTTCTCGTATCCTGGGTGACCAGTGTATGGTCTTTTATGTAGTTCATCCATAATGAACCTCTTCAAGTCGTCACAATTTAGAATGTATAGTCTATCTCTGTAAGTGAGCAGACCTCCTTTGGTCATCTGGTAGCCTTCATATTTTACTTCAGAGGGTTCTTGTTGTAGGTACAGGGTCACAGTCTGAACAAAGGGATCTGTTTCTTGTGCATTTCTGACTCTATTCTTGACATTTGTCTCGCAGGTACTCACTGCTTCCAGGTGAATTGTTTTCATACTTATGCTAAGGGCATCGGCCACCCTATTTTCTTTCCCTTTAATGTGTTTGATTTCAAAATCAAATTATCTAAGGAGGGCCATCCATCTAGCTTGTCTAGCATTGAGCTTTGGTTGATCAAACAAATACCGCAATCCACAGTGATCTGTCATAAGTACAAATTTTATTCCCAAGAGGTAATGCCTCCACATTTTCAAGGCATGCACTATGGCATCCAGTTCTAGATAATGAGTCACATAGTTGACTTCATGTTCGTTCAATTTTCGAGATTCATAGCAAATCACACTTCCTTTCTGCATAAGGACTCCTCCGAAGCCTTCCTTACAGGCATCTGTGCACACAAGGAAGTCAGCTTCTGGGTCAGCGATTTTCAAAATTGGTGCATGGGTTAGTAGATGTTTCAAGATTTGAAATATTTCTTCACATTGTTGTGTCCACAGGAATTTTTTCCCCTTCTTCTGGAGGGTAGTGATTGGACAACCAATCTTGGAGAATCCTTTTATAAATCTCCTATAGTATCCCGCCAATCCCATAAAGGATCTGATGTCTGAAACATCCTTTGGAGTAGGACATTCCATGATAGACCTGATCTTGTCAGGATCTACTGCCACCCCTTCCTCAGACAGAACATGTCCCAAGTAATGTATTTGCTTCTGAAAGAAGTCACATTTGTTGAATTTAGCATAGAGTTGATGCTCTCTTAGCACTTGCAGCACAAGTCTAAGATGCTCTAAATGTTCTTCTCTATTCTTAGAGTAGATTAATATGTCATCAATAAAAACTAGTACAAATTTATCTAAAAATTTACTGCGTACATTGTTCATTAAGCACATGAAAGTGGCAGGGGCATTGGTTAACCCAAATGGCACTACCACAAACTCATAGTGACCATACTGTATCCGAAAAGAGGTTTTATGGATGTCTTCACCCTTGATTCGGACTTGATGGTATCCCGACCTCAAGTCAATCTTTGAGAAAATAGATGCACCTCCCAACTAATCGAATAGATCATCGATCCTGGGCAAGGGGTACTTGTTCTTTATGGTTACTTTATTAAGTTGTCTATAATCTATGCACAGTATAAGGGTGCCATCCTTCTTTTTCACAAACAAGACTGGTGCTCCCCATGGGGACACGCTGGGTTGAATATAACCCTTATCCATCATTTCTTTCAATTGTAATTTGAGTTCCACTAACTCAGGTGTGCTCATCTAGTAGGGTGTCTTAGACATCAGCACCACTCCTGGTGTGAGCTATATCGAGAAGTCAATGTCTCTTCTTGGAGGTAGACTCGGTACCTCTTTCGTAAACACATCTCTGTATTCTCTCAAGATAGGGTGATCATCAGGGCTTGGTTTAACACCTTTGATTGTTTTCAACACCTGTATTTCATACAGGGGACATCCCTTTCGACAATACTTTCTCATTTGCAGGGATGATATTTGCCTCACCGAGACCGGTTTTCAGATCCCTTGGAGGGTTATCCTTTTTCCTTCTTTGCTCACACATTCTAAGGTTTTATGGTAACAGTCCAATTTGGCTTTATGGGCAGCCAGCCAGTCCATACCAATCAACAGATCATATGATCCTAGGGGTAATATGTTAAGGGTTTCTTGGGTGGGGAATTCACCCAACATTAACTGGCATGCTGGTATGACCTTTGCTACCCTTCTTTTAGTGCCAGTGGCTAACTATAAAAACCATGGCTTGGTTTGTTTTTGTGGCTATAGATTACACTTATCCATGGTCTTAGGGGCTATATAACTCAATTTTGAACCAGGGTCAATCAAAACAGACACTAGATGGTTGAAAATCATACCTTCTATTTCCACCACTGAAGCTTGGTGGTCAGCTTGGTTATTATCCAATGCTGCATAAATCTGCGGCACACTCCTTGCCACATCATTGACTGTGGGAGCTTCCTGAATGTTATAAACTTTTCGACTATTCTATTGTTGGTGTGGACAGTCTCTCAGGAGATGCTCTTCTCCGCAACCCCAACATTTCAGAGGTTCTTTCTTTGGGTTATTAGTCTTCACTGGTATAGGTCCAGAAGTTTTACTTCCATCCACCGAGGGAAAGTTCTATTGGAGTACACTCCGGGTTGGAAAGTTCATTCTGGGGTTCTTCTTGTAGTTCTTAAATCCTAAGGATTTGATCCCCTTTTTCTGAAATCTTGAACCACTCTTATATTTCCAGTCTCCACGATAATATTCTCGATGTCCATATTGTTCATGACAATATGTTGCTTTTCGAATAGTGTCTTATAAGGTCTTTGGCTCGTCGAATTTGATTCAGTTCCAGTATTCCTTGGGTAGCCCACTGATGAAGCATTGTTCCTTCGCCTTCTCTACTTTGATGTAGGGTACATATCTCAATAAGTCGAGGAATTTGTTGACATATTCCTCTATAGTGAGTTGCCCCAGTTTGAGTTTATAAAACTCTTTAGCCTTCTCGTTGAAATATCTTTCTGACAAATACTTCTTCCGGAAGTACTTTACAAATTGTTTCCAAGACAGGTCCTCCTCGTGGACCCCTTTCATGTTCTTAAGGTCTTCCCACCAGATGGAAGCCTTTCCGTTCAGATTGAAAGTGGCCACTCGGGCCTTCAAATTCTATGAAAAATCATGGACTCTAAATAATTTCTTCAGTCCAAGTAGCCAGGCCTCGGCTTCCTCTCCCTTATTTATCTCACCGTTGAAGGAGGGAGGTTTGGCCTTTCTAAATTCCTCAAATTTATGACCCTTGGAAGTATTTTTCTTCTTCTACTTTCTTCGAGAATAGGAACTGGTCCTGCTGCTGGAAGAGCCTTCTGAATCACCAGCTTCCTTCTCTGTGGAATCGTCTGGCACTGGTCCTTTACCTCTGGGGTGGACCTTTCTTGAGGTGCTCCTCTCAGTATGGCCACTGATATGACCATGTTTCTGCATCTTGGGTTCATGTTGCATTTGTCGCTATAGGTCGGATAAGCTCTGCATTAAAACTGCATTAATTTCATTTTTCTTTTCTTTTTCTTTCATCATCCTTTCATTGTCATCCTTGCATCTTTGCAATTCAACCATGAGACTCATCACAGTATCGGCTAGATCTGGAGGGGTTCCTATTGCTCTTCTTTCGTCAGACTCTTCGTCTCTATTGTGGGAGCCTTCTCCCATCTCTTGGTTAGTCACCATTTTCTGTGTCTGTAAATTCCCGCGGCTGATCGTTCGCCAGGTAGAAAAGACGAACACTAGTTGTTAGTCAAGAGTTAGATACATTTTTATAACCTGCGTATAAATTCATATTTTCACATGTATACCCATATAACAGGGGTTTTTCATTTGGGACTTAATCCTTATCTATCCAGCCATCTCAATTGCAAGAGACTCTACCTACTTTAGTAGGTAGCCATCGTAACACTAAAACAGGACAACGAAGTTCATGTCCCAGATTATAGTTTCATCCTACAATACTTCTTCTTAAGGAGAAAACGCAGATGACAATGTCTTCTTACATGGCTCGTGCCTGAGCCCAAGCAGGCCAAGTGTTGTAACCATGCTCTGATACCACTTTGTCACATACCCACTACCTCAATCAAATTTTTCATTGATTTCTGTTGAATTAGAGCCCCTAAATTACCTACGGAGGCCTAGTGCAAGCTATCTCTTTCTCTCTCCCCGTTCCCATGTGGTCGTGGGTCATGGTAATAGTTCAAATAATCACGGTGCCTCTTTGTATTTAATGCCTCAATGCTATAGAGGGTGTTGAATCGTTCGACTCTGCAACTGCCAAACCCCGACAGGGCTAGCGTCTGGCGAATAGGGAAGAATCCCAATAGGGCTAGAGAATAGCCAATGAGGACAGGCCCCATCGCATGGTTAAGTGGAATACAAGTGGTAGAGGGGGAAGTGTGACACGGTAGTTGACAGGATAGGAGGGGGCCCCACTATTCCGGAACCCCCCCCCCCATTAGAGGCAAAATGGCAAGGGGGTCCAGAATTCACCTGAGCACCATTGATCAAGGTGAATTAATCTCAACTGTTCAAGAGTTTCATGTTCGATTTTGGACCCCCCTCCCCCCACCGCTAAAGGCAGAACAACAAGGGGGCTCTGGAATGAAACCTCAGTCGTAGATCTAGGCGAGTGGACTCTGGCTATCTAGATCTGCTTGTTACTTAAGTTAATTTCCATTCATGCCCCAACTTAAGGCCAACTTCTCTTCCTCACATCTAATGGTTGTTACAGACCCTGAGATCCTTCGAAAGAATCTCATCCTTTCATCGATATTTATCATCACGAGATTCCGAACTCTCGATCACAGGGCTCCCGAATTCTCGATCCTCGGTTTCCCAATGTGGTTAATCTTTCGACACGTAGCCTCTATAAATTGGACAGTCCAGATCTGTCCCAGGGTTTTCACCACAAAAAATCCCTAACTCTCGTCACCAAGACTTTCGATTTCGCAATTCTCGATTCCTCGAAATGGGTAATCTTACGACACGTGGCCTCCGTCATTCGGACAGTCCAGATTTATCCTGGGGTTTTCACCATGAAAAATCCTGAACACTCATCACCAAGACTTCCGAGTTTGCGATTCTCGATTCCCCGAAATGGGTAAAATTACGACGCATGGCCTCCGTCGTTCAAACGTTCCATATCTATCCAGGGGTTTTCACCATGGAAAATATTGAACTCTCGTCACCAGGACTTCCGAGTTCGCGATTCCTGATTCTGCGAAATGGGTAATCTTACGACACGTGGCCTCCGTCGTTCAAATGGTCCAGATATATATCGAGGCTTTCACCCCTATACACTGGGGTTTTAACCCTCTGGTAACTCCTGACATATCCAACGGCTGTCGAGTTTTTCAGCCGAGATATGACGGCTCAGACAGGTTCCTAACTTGTGCATTCTCCCATGACTTCCTGGTCGTGGAAAAATCAATGGTCCAGATGTTCTCATGGACCTTGGGGATCTACGATACCGATCTCTTTTCTACCCACGAAGACAGAGATAAACCAAGTGGTAAGGCATTTAACACCCTACTTTCTCCTACCAATCTAACGATCGGGTGTGACCGCATATTTCCCGACGGAATCTCGTTCATCGATCAACACTTATTTAGGGTCAAGGTACTTAACCTTCCATCTTCTTCTTCCAATCTGACGGTCGTGAGTGACCACAGATCTCCCGACGGGATATCATCCGTTGATTCGACACTTATTAGGGATAAGGCACTTAACACTCCATCTTCTTCCTCCAATCTGACGGTCATGAGTGACCACAGATCTCCCGACGCAATCTCATCTGTCGATTCAATACTTCATCCTTATGCTGCCATCTCAGGTTCTCAAGAGGATCATTCCTCCTCATGTAGGGTTACTAAGGCCTTGCGCCTTCACATTCTCTTTCCCGGTTCTTGATGGACTTTTCAAGGAGGGTATCTCTATGGGGAGGTTTTTACCCAAGGTACTCTCTGAGGCATATAAGGGTACCTTTCTTCCACGAATTAGATATGCGGTCTGAATTAGGTCGATAAGCATATAAATAACGATTTATGAAGACATAAGCCATACGTAGTCTTTCCATTATAAACATGCATCTACCAATATTGATCAAACACCATACAGACAATCTTACAATGAAATCATTCACATTTTCACAGCTTATGGGCATAATTATCAAAATAAACATATATATTTCAATATGCCAGAGGCAAAACACTTATCAAAAATAACACCAGGGGTTAAGCAACTGCTGAGAGGGGTGCTCATTTCGACCCAACCATAGGCTCAGCGACTCCCAGCGGATTTACCACTAGCCACCCCCAAGCTGAGACCACGATGTTGTGACACTGCGTCTCTGTCTTCCAGTGACCAAAAGCGAAGGTTACTCTCCTTCCTCTCTGCTATTACTCACTCTGTATATTTCCAGAGTTCTCTTCCTCCCCTCGCGTTTGCCCCCAATCGCTTCTACCCCACGCCTTATCCTCTTGCGAGGTTGCGTGTGGCGCGATTTCCCTCGCACTGGTCAGTCATGATGGCTCTACGGATGGGTGGTTCACCTCCCCATCCCTCATTAATTCTTGAGGAGCCATCAACCTACCAGCCTGCGATACATTTAATTTGGGGCCAGCAAACAGCTTTTGGTTCTCCAGGCCAGTGAAGTCCAAATACGGTATTAATTCTCGGTTGAAGTTAATGCCACCTTTCCAGGTGCCTTCCACCGCCATCGTGGTCTCTTTTTCTACACATCCCCTCTTAGCAGTCCTACAATATAAATTCATAATGTTATTCACATTCATTGACATTTTCCATAAGGTCCATTCACATCACATATTCACACTCATGAGTTTGCCACAGTTCTGGCCAGTCCAGTTATTTTTACAAACTGGGGGAAACATGGTGTTACAACCACCCTAGGTCAAGGACCCAAAGCCACGACTCACTAACTCACTATGTAAAAATAGGGAGAACAGAGCACACACTAAAAGTTCCTAAAGGCAAATCAAGCAAACGACTAACCAAATGGAAGAACAGTTACACCAACCAACACTAGAGCAACTTATCGGTGTAAGTGAAACTCAAAAATGGAAGCACCCTTTGGGTATACTCTGCAAATCATGGCCCGATGTCTGTCCTAGGTACCATGGTATACCCCCGCAGTCACCTGTGTATGTCACTAGAAAGATAGGCAACTAGGTTTCCAGTGCACGAATAGTCACCAAGCGAGTATAGTCGACAGTTGGGTAGACCACAATGAGCAGGGTATCAAGCCTGAGACCTACCAAGGGTATCAAAAGAAAGTGGTCCAGAATAAAACTGAGGACCTCAAACGGATTCGAGACCCACAAAGCTCCATGGAAAATGCAATCGACGAAATCCCAAGACAAGCCCTCTATATGTGTTTTCCACTACGATTGGTCCAGCTTTTGAGGGGATATCTCCGCTACCTTTCTACACACGACCTCGTGTTTAGCCCTTGTGTTAAAGGGGGGTCCCAGATAAATTTCATCATGCTGGACTTATACACTCCTTAGCATAGACTCGTATGTTTTTTTTATAGCCTTGAAGAGTTTCCTCTCCAACCTAAATCAAGGCTCTAGCCTAATCTAGTTGATGGACCCTACAAACATATTGTCTAGTAAATTTTAATTAGCATTCTTTTTAAGGCTTGATTTACTCAAAAGTTGTACGGTGGTGCAACTGATGTTGTTAAGACTCTTGCGAAAAATGATGAAACTTATCTGAACACTGGAAAAGAATGATTATATATATATATATATATATATATATATATATATATATATTGAAATTATTTTAAAATTAGAAGAAAACACAATGCTATGCTAATTTCTTTTTCTTTTTCAAATAACAATGCAAAGAAAATGCTAGGAAAGAAAGAGATCTGACAAACTATTTTTTTTTTTTTATATTTTCTTCCAGTCACAACAGAAATAACAAAAGATGAAACTGATGAATGCAAGATTCATGGCCCCCCTGGCCATGAGGGGGAATTATTTTTCAAAATGCAACTCATTTTTCTTAAAATTTCAAGCTAAAATAAGTTAAAAAATCCAGGAAACACAAGAAATCTTTCAATGAAAAAGCAAGCTATGCTGGAATCCAACCTAGGCTAAAACTGCTATGATAGAGACCAATATTAAATCAAGGAAATCCATGAGAGGTATAACTTTTGATAAGGAAGAGGATGATTTCCTCTCCTTAAACAAAAATTTTCTCAATAGGCACACTACTAACAATTCAACAGCCAGTGTGTGCACGCGAGCTGTGTAAGGTCAGAGCATGTGTACACGCATGTAGACCTTATGCAGGCCATGTGTACCTCTACAACTCTTCAAAAATGAAAATACAAGCAATCAAACACTCGCAGAGACTACTGGTATTGAGAACCAGAATCTCTTAAAGACTTAGAAACTTACTTTGACAGAAAAGAAAAACAATTCAAGGAAAATTTCATAGAACAAAACCAATCTGAGGTGAAAGGTAAGCTATAGACTAGAATGAGTTCTAGAAAAACCCTGAGAAGGATTATTTCTGACAGGGGAGAGGATGACTACCTCTCTAGAAGAAATTTTATAGAATCATACATGCGATTGACACTTCCTCAACTAGCGTGTACACACGGGATGTGGGAAGGTAGGGCACAGGTATATGCGTGTAGACCTTATACAGACCACGTGTATCTCTGTGGGTCTCTAAAAAAAATGTAGTCAAGAAAAGAAATAGAGATAACTGGTATGGAAGACCAGAATCTCTGTTAGCTCAAACTTTTGAAGAAACATTAAAAACAAGGAATGAAACCAGTTCTTAAAAATACCCAAGAAAAAATATTCTCAGAAACCCTATAGATCCCCAGTATGGTCTCCAATTCTGTTGTGGGTGGGAAATCCCTCCTACGGACTAGCACTAAGGGTTTTGAATCATGCATGCAGAAATGACCTAAAGATTCTTACTTTTTACCATCATCCCATGCCTAGACCCCCATTACTCATATGTAAATACAAGGCTCAAGAGATTAAGTTGACGTACCTTATTCTTCATGTTTGATGTCGATCCATTTTCGTTCTTGGTCGTTCTTTGGCTACAACTCTCCTCCCAATGCCGACCTGCATTCACTAAAGACAAACAAAGAAATCCACATGCATTTGATCTATGAACTAATGGGTTAGATATTTAATCAATCATACAATCAATATTCCAATAATGACAATCTCATATGGCAGGACGAGAAAAGCAATTATTTTATTAACTTCACAATGATACCTTACAATGACAAAGTCGGCTACTGCTCCTCGATCCTGGTCCTTGGCTCCTCTTCCACTGTCTTCCAACTAATTTTCTCTATACTTCTCTTTGCACAAGGATGTCTAAAGGTTGGGACAAAGGGAATGCTCAATCGGGTATAGTTTCTTTACTATGATTCTCCTCTCCCAAATGGGAACCCTAACCCTTCTTTTATACGCTAGAAGAAGGTAGGTGTTTGGTCGAATGTCTGACCATGCATTGCCGAAAGGTTTAGTTAACTTACCCAAAGTTGTGTGTTCCATCAACAAATTTCCTTTTTTCATGCTTTTGGAGGTACACACGGGCTGTCTTGGGTAAGCTAGTGTGTACACGCATGCAGTAATGTAGCAGGGCACATGGGCCTTTACAAAAAGGGGTTTTTAAGAAGAGTTGCTTAGCAATGTTTTGGCAAAGAAGGAATCTGAGATGGCTTGATGCCAAGTAAGCATGTCTGGTGCAAATTAGGATTATAACAGATGCCCCCTAATGTGTTAGGTCATAAGAGCATCTGATGGCCAAAATATATTAATAATCTTCACCATTGTACCGAACAATTTAGCCTAGGGACCAGAAATCGGGAGGTTTCGTCTGCAAAATAATAATTATCTCACCGAGGTAGGGCATACCCATGATCAAGATAAAATAAAATAATGGCTACCAATCAAATACATTGTAGATCCGTTTCATATAACTATATAAAGTGTAGCCGCGAGCAATACACAACGGAGCTACATCTCTAAATCAAAAAGATATACATGTAGAGTATCCATCTTCTAGATGATGATAAGGCATAATGGTTGGATATGAGGTCTTCAGAGCTCGAGAAACAACTTCAAAATCTTCAAAACTCAGGTAGGAGTGTAATATGAGTGTACGAATTCAATACCCAGAGGTCTTCAACGGCTCATCGGTCATGGACTAGAAAATCTTGATGTTCAGACTGAAGGCTACATTGATTTCGAACAAATACTTGATTGGACATTCAGCACGGTCGGGCATGAGGGCAAGAGACAAACTGCAGAGGGGCCAACTCAAGCTTGGAAACAACTTCCCTTGGACAACAACATGAAAAATGATGAGACTCAGGCAGCATGGCATTAACATAAGTTTACGAGGCAGGAGGCAACGCAAACTCTCCATATGTTTGGAAGAATAACCAAACGGAGGAGGACACAACTCTATGTAGCGAGAAAAACTTCCTAAGGTTGTATTAAATCCCATAGTTTTACGAACAAATGGATAGATGTGATTTATCCAAGGGCGACTCATTATGTTGCCAATAAAGAAAATACTTTTCCCTTCCTCTTTTTGGGGTATATTTGATTTTTTTTTCTTTTTCAATAATTTTGGAAAAAGAATAAAAAAATGTTACGTTACAAAGGAAGAATGAGTGTTGCAAACATACAAGTTCAAGGCGCAGGGACAAGGCTGATGTTCAAAGTAAGGACACTCGAGAAAAATCCTCCAAGGGCCAAAGTTGTCAAGACGCACAGGCAAAATTCTACAAGGCTTGCGTATAAGTCATGCTTTAGATGGTTCAGTTGAGAGAAACACGGAGCTGACATTAGGCCAAATACTTGGGTATGCAAATGCGATTAATAAAACACACTGTTAAGAACCAAACATCAATATAGCATAGAAAAACCTCAAGAAAAGTACTCAACGCCTTGAAAAAGAGATAATATCAGATAATAAGCCTCTTCGAGGGGGAAACCTCCTTTTACCCCACTTAAATGTTCAAGTACAAGATGATTCAAAATGAAAATGTCTCGTTGGTATATATAGGAGACTAGGAGGTTTTAATGGCCTAAAGCCGACATAAATAAAATAACATTACTAATCTAAATCACAACTAATGGCCTAAAGC
>ML776605.1:1667996-1701079 GCA_009831015.1 Picea engelmannii
CTCCTTTTACCCCACTTAAATGTTCAAGTACAAGATGATTCAAAATGAAAATGTCTCCTTGGTATATATAGGAGACTAGGAGGTTTTAATGGCCTAAAGCTGACATAAATAAAATAACATTACTAATCTAAATCACAACTAATAGCCTAAATCCGACATAAATAAAATAACATTACTAATCTAATATGCCCCAATTAAGTGGTAATGAGCCAATATTAGGGCTTAACACACACAATGGTAACTTCCTTCGATGTGAGTTTAACAAGCCCAGAGAAGGTAAGCTCAGTGGTTTTTCATATTTAGAGAGTCTAAAAAAATGTAAAAGGAGACTCCACATGGGTACCTTTTTTGAAGGTAGTCTAGTAGACTCGAAAAAGGGGTAAACTAGCATCGAAAAGACGTCTATTCAAAACCATTTTAACGAGTGTGATAAAGACAAGATTACTTGGCCATTTTTTCATATTTAAGGAGTCTGAAAAAATATTAACTATGGACTCCGTCAGGAATGTTCTTCTGGACCATTTTAATGAGTGTGAAAGAATAAGGTCACTCGACGATCTTTTCAATTTTAGGGACTCTAAAAAGAGCTTAACTATGGACTCCATGGGAGTTAATTTTTCATACATTAAGTCCCTCGGGCTTGAAAAAGGGTTAAAATTATACCTGAGAGTACTCTTCTAGAAAACTGAAGTTCCTTAGAGTATACCTTTTCTCGTACAGTTGACCGTCCCAACCAAAAAAGGGTTAAACTACTGTCGGATAGACGTGACTTCAAATTTTAGTTTAACGAGCGTGAAAGGCCACAAAATCGCTCGGAAATCTTTTCATGTTTAGAGGGTCTAGAAAGGGATTAAAATAAGACCCATGGGGGATATGACTCATGTATGAAATTGGTTCAGGTAGAGCCTGTTGCTAGGCTCAGACCAAGAGTCTCTTCTATAATCAACTTGGGAAGTCTCCCAAAAGGAAAGAAAACACAAACCATGGTGTAAGTCCTCTTGTGGTATAGAAACCATAGTCATGGCTTCAAGGATAGCATCATCTGAAGGCAATTCAAAATCTAATAAATCACTCAAACAAGAGTCGACAATCCCAAAGGGTGAAGTAAACTGACCATACTCCATCTGACGATGGAGGTTCTGACCAAGACTGGCACAGTCTATCAACGAAGACTCATGATCACAAGGGCTTGAGGATCTACTAACAACGAGATCAAAATCAGAAGGATACTCAAGCCCACTTGGACCAAGAGGGGTAAGCAAGGGCTCCCATGCCCCTATTGGATACACTAATGGATCAATTGATGATTCCAAGTCCTGAGAAGGAAAACATGATTGCATAGGTTACTGCTCATAAGCAATTGAACACCGAGGATAAGATGCCACATAATTAACCCGTGGCGGGGTGGAGTCTACACGAACACTAGGTACATATAAAGGGGTAGCCTGAACTAATGTTGAATTAGGATGGTGATTATTAGATGCCCGCTGGTCAATAGTGACAATGCTTCCATTGTGAGGGAAATGCATCACCCGGAAGAGCGTAGATACCACAGTGTTCATAGCATATACATAATCATGCCCAAGAAGCATATTGAAATCTAATGGGCCTCGCACCACTATAACATTGACACAAACAATATTCCCTCCTAATGAGATAGGCAACTAAGGAAGAATCCCCAAACATGCACTAGAACATCTGTCAAAATCCAACATCTCATGCGAAGCAGACACAAGCTTGGGAGATCCCAATACATTCCAAACTAAGGAGGATAAAATACTTGCAGAGGCTCCTTCATCCACAGTACATCGATAAATGTTTGTTGAATTAACTTCAACCCTTATTTTAAAAGGTATGGCAGAAGGAAGACGAAGCTCAACAAGGTCATTCCAATCAAAGGAAACCATCCTAGGGCTTGGAGGGGGTGTTCTCGGAATGAGCGGAATGCCCCCTTATTCTAAAAGTACTGAACTGGAAATGATAAATACATAGTTAGTAGACACGTCACTCCCCAAAAGAAGAGTGGGATCATTCGATGACTGCATCGGCATGACCACTTTCACAAACAATGGTTGAATAGGTTGCGATACTACATGGTACAAATGTACCTCACCCCCCAGAATATGGGTGGGATTAGATGATGATTGCATCGGCATGACCACTTTTGCAACCAATGGCTGAATGGACTGTGAGGAAACTACATAAGACCCAGAATCAGAAGATCTTGCAGATAGGGACCACAATCTTCATACATTTGAAAGGCCAGGGCACAAATGAGTAAGGTGGTCTCCCTTGCAAAGCTTACAAGGGAACTTAGGTTTACGTCCTATCTATCTAGGTTTCTCAACAGAATCAATGCCCCCAGCATGACTGGCAGTGGCTAGTCTCACATCTCCAACATGACTTGTAGATATTGGTGATGGGTCGATAACATGACTCGCAGAGGCTACAAACCTATTTCCATTATGACTAGTAGTGACTGGACTTTTTCCCCTAGCATGACTTGCAGAGGGTGGGTGCTTGCCCCCAGCATGACTTGTAGAGGCTCTGTGCTGGTCTTCAACGTCACTTGCAGAGGTTTTTGACCTATCTCCAACATGACTCACAGATGTTGGTGATTTCTTCTTCCTATTCTTCCTCTTTCTATTTCGTTTAGACTTTTGGTTACTAGTAATTGTACTTTCACTAGAGGCAGGAGAAGGAGGAGGAGAAGGCTTTCATAACAAAGAAACATTAATAGGGTGCCCATGACATAAAGTGCTTAATTGAGAAGCGTCAAGAGCATTTGGGACATATGGAATGGTACCCAACCAAACCGGTAATCCCACATTCAACCCAAGAATGTACAAAGTGGCCATCAAAGGGACACCAACGTTTCCGAAGAAAGGAAAAGCATAAGAATCCCCTTGCAAAGGGGATCCTTGGTCAGTATCATCGGGAACTTTAGCCATGAATATCTTATGCATAGGTTCTCCCTTTGCGGGATCTTTCAAGTCCGTAAAAGTCTCACACACTGACTCTGAAGAACCAGTGTTATCAAAACAATGCCTATAAAGAGGCGGCTCCAAGTTTCTAAGTGAAAGACCAAAAAGTCCTCAAGACCGGTGGAGTGGGCGGTCTACCACATTAGGTCAGAAACCCAAATCCACGACTGAATAGCTCACTATGGAAAACTAGGGAGCATAGAGCACACACTAAAAGTTCCTAAAGTCAAACCAAGCAAACAACTAACTAGCTTGAAGAAAAATTACACCAACCAACACTAGAGCAACTTACCGGTGCAAGTGCCACTTGAAAATGGAAGAACCCTCCTGGTATACTCTGTAAAGTGTGGCCCGATGTCTGTCCTAGGTACCATGGTATACCCTCGCAGTCACCTGCTTATGTCACTAGAAAGATAGGCAACTAGGTTTCCAGTGCGCGAACAGTCACCAGGCGAGTACAGTCGACAGTCGGGTAGACCACAATGAGAAGGGTATCAAGCCCAAAACCTACCAAGGGTATCGAAAGAAAGTGGTCTGGAAGACAAATGAGGACTTCAAACAGATTCGACACCCACAAAGCTCTGTGCAAATGCAATCGACGAAATCCCAAGACAAGCCCTCTATATATGTTCTCCACTACGATTGGTCCAGCTTTGGAGGGGTTATCTCCACTACCTTTCCGCACGCGACCTTGTGTTTATCCCCTGTGTTAAAGGGGGGTCCCAGATAAATGTCACGATACTGGACTTCTACACTCCTTACCACAAACTTGTATGTTTGTTTTATAGCCTTGAAGAGTTTCTTCTCCAACCTAAATCAAGGCTCTAGCCTAATCTAGTTGATGGACCCTACAAACATAAAGTCTAGTAAATTTTAATTAGTGTTCTTTTCAAGGCTTGATTTACTCAAAAGGGGTACGGTAGTGCAACTGATGTTGTTAAGACTCTTGCAAAAAATGATGAAACTTATATGAACACTGGCAAAGAATGATTATATTTTTTTTTTTTTTTTTTTTTGAAACGCTTTTAAAATTACAAGAAAACACAACGCTATGCTAATTTCTTTTTCTTTTTCAAATAGCAATGCAAAGAAAATGTCAGGAAAGAAAGATATCTAACAAACCAATTTTTTTTATATATTTTCTTCCAATCACAACAGAAATAAGAAAAGATTCTAAAATAAACTGATGAATGCACGATTCATGGCCCCCCCGACCATGAGGGGGAATTGTTTTTCAAAATCTAAGTTAAAAATGCACGATTCATGGCCCCCCCGAATAAGTTAAAAAATCTAGGAAACACAAGAAATATTTCAATGAACAAGCAAGCTATGATGGAATCCAACCTAGGCTAAAACTGCTATGACAGAGACCAAGATTAAATCAAGGAAATCCATGAGAGGTATAACTTTTGATAAGGAAGAGGATGATTGCCTCTCCTTAAACAAAAATTTTCTCAACAGGTACGTTACTGACAGTTCAACAGCCAGTGTGTGCACATGAGTTGTGTAAGGTCAGAGCACATGTACATTCATGTAGACCTTATGCAGGCCGCATGTACCTCTGCAACTCTTCAAAAATGAAAAGAAAAGAAATCAAACACTGGTAGATACTACTGGTATTGAGAACCAGAATCTCTTGAAGACTCAGAAACTTACTTTGACAGAAAAGAAAAACAATTCAAGGAAAATTTCATAGAACAAACCAATCTAAGGTGAAAGTTAAGCTATAGACTGCAAACAACAAAGACTAGAATGAGTTCTAGAAAAACCCTAAGAAAGATTATTTCTGACGAGGGAAAGGATGACTGCTTCTCTAGAAGAAATTTTCTGAAATCATACACGCGACTGACACTTCCTCATCTAGCGTGTACATGCAGGCTGTGGGAAGGTAGGATGCGGGTACACATGTGCAGACCTTGTACAGGCCATGTGTAGCTCTATGGGTCTCTAAAATAAATGCAGTCAAGCAAAGAAATGGAGATAACTGGTATGGAAGACCAAAATCTCTGTTAGCTCAGACTTTTGCAGAAACTTTAAAAATAAGGAATGAAACCAGTTCTTAAAAATACCCAAGAAAAAATATTCCCAGAAACCCTAGAGATGCCCAGTATGGTCTCCAATTCTATTATAGCTGGGAAATCCCTCCTACGGACTAGCACTAAGGGTTTTAAATCATGCATGTAGAAATGACCTAAAGATTCTTACTTTTTACCATCATCCCATGCCTAGACCCCCATTACTCATATATAAATACAAGGCTCAAGAGATTAAGTTGACGTACCTTATTCTTCGTGTTTGATGTCGATCCATTTTCTCTCTTGATCGTTCTTTGACTGCAACTCTCCTCCTAATGTTGACTTGCATTCACTAAAGACAAACAAAGAACTCCACATGGATTTGATCTATGAACTAACAGGTTAGATATTTAATCAATCATACAATCAATATTCCAATAATGACAATCTCATATGGTGGGATGGGAAATTCAATTCTTTTATTAACTTCACAATGATACTTTACAATGATAAAGTTGGCTACTGCTCCTCGTTCCTGGTCCTGGGCTCCTCTTCCACTGTCTTCCAACTGCTTTGGTCTATACTTCTCTGTGCACAAGGATGGCTAAAGGTTGGGACAAAGGGAATGCTCAATCGGGTATAGTTTCTTTACTATGATTCTCCTCTCCCAAATGGGATCCCTAACCCTTCTTTTATAGGCTAGAAGAAGCTAGGTATTTGGTCGAGTGTTTGGCCATGCATGGCCGAAAGGTTTAGTTAACTTACCCAAAGTTGTGTGTTCCGTCAGCAACTTTCCTTTTTTCGTGCTTTTGTAGGTACACGCGGGCTGTCTTGGGTCATCTAGCATGTACACGTGTGCAATAGTGTAGTAGGGCGCATGGACCTTTATAAAAGGGGTTTTTAAGAAGATTTGTTTAGTAGGGTTTTGGCAAAGAAGGAATTTGAGATGGCCTGATGCCAGGTAAGCATGTCTGGTGAAAATTAGGGTTATAACATTTACGTGGTCCATTCTTCTATTTCATAGGCAAACTTCATCTTCCTTTCCTAGACAACATTTTTCATTTCCAATTTGACTTAATACATATATGTTGCTTTAACTTCTTACAGTTGTTGCAGCCAATATGCTTGAACCTGATTTTATTATATCACACTTTTGTGAATCAAACACAAGTTTGTGACCTTGGTGACACATTTGAATTACACTTAGAATATAATGTTTCATATCTTCCACTAATAGAACATTTTTTTCCTTGGTATCCTTGTTTCCAATTCTGACTGTGCTTCTTCCAATTATTCTAGCTGAGTCATCGTTTCCAAAGGATATGGATCCATCTCTTTCCTTTCTCGAGTTTAGAAACCTATCCTCATCACATTTCATGTACTTTGAGAAGCCATTGTAAACATACCAACCACGTTTCTTATGTTTAACTTGTAGAGAAAGTGTGCATTCTTCATTGTTGAAATGATTATGTTTTCTTATCCATATTCTTTGAGGTTCTTGTCTGTGATTATTTTTATTCAGTTGTGATTATCTTGGAGGAACTGTCATTGTACAATATTTGGCCATGAGTCCAAAGTTGTTTCACTTATATCATTCCATATCAGTACTCAAGGATTCAAATGTGTTGTAGTTTTTGTTCTGTGTTTCACTAGGCCTTATTGAATAGTCATTGTGTGCATAACTTTCACGGTTGTCTTTGTTTATGTTATCAACTCTACAATTCACAACCTTATGTCCAAAATTTTTACATGAATAACATAAACCAAGAAAGATAGTTTGATACCTAGGAGTTGTATATCCTCGAAAATGAGTTACTCTTCTAAACCCTTCTTCTTCTTGAGGCCTTCTTGTTTCTGACTGTCATTGATTCTGAAATCTAAATATTCTACGTGGAGGAGTGTCTCTGTGATCTTCCTTGTGAAAATTCTTGTCTCCTCTGATTGTCTCTGCATATATTCTTGGTTGTGCTTATTGATCTATTATTTTGGAGCTTGATCCCTTTTTTGTCTAGTATTATTCAAGTCCAGACTTGTCATGATTTGGCCTTTCATTGCTAATAATATCGTCCAAAACTTTTAAGTTGTTCTGCATGTTTTTCTTTTGAAGGTATTTTCTGAATGTGACAATCTCTACTTCCAAGCCTCCAATGATCCTATCTATTTATTCCAACCTTTCTTTGAGTGCTTCTTCAATTATTTTTTCTTATTCAACTTGGATTTTTAGTTTAGTGATCATATACTATAGTTCTTCGAAATTTGAATTTTGAGTTTCCTCTTTTCTTTTCAGTTCTTCCTATAGTGACTTGTTTTTCTTCTTTTCCCTTTTTAGAACTTCTATGGAACTCAACAATTCTTCTCTGTAGTCAAATTTTGTCTCTTCATATTCTTCTTTAGTGCCTTCATAATTGGAATATTCTACTTCCATCAATAGAACCCTTTATGTATCACTTCCATTGTCTTCATCTTCGTCTGATGAGGTGTTGTCTTCTTTGGTGCAAAAGATTTTCTTGAGAAAAAAAATTGGTTCTTTTTCCTTTGTATATTTGTTTTCTATTTGAATCATCTTATTCATTCTTTTTATTTTTCTTATGGGGACATTTGTTAGCAAAATGACTAATAACATCACAATTAAAACAAATCAATGGAAGCTTACCTCTATATTTGTCGTTGGTTCCCTTTTTCATTCTTCTAACAAAGTTGGGTACTTCTTCATCATCTTCTGAGATGTCATTGTTGCTACTATCTGACTTTTCCTTCTACTTTTCCTTTTTCTTTGATTTCTTGGATGCTTTGAATGTTGCTTCTTTTGTAACCAGATTCTCCTAATTAGTTCTCATTTCATAGGCTGTGAATATTCCATGTAGCTCATCCATGCTTATTGAATCCATATTTGTTCTTTCTTCTAGTGTTGAGATCGTAGGATCAAATATCATTTGAAGATATCTTAGTACCTTTTGAAAAATTATAGATTCATCAACTTCTTCTCCTAGTCCTCTGATTTCATTCACTATTTCATCGACTCATAAAAAGTAGGATGCAATATTTTCATCTTCCTTCATCTTGAACTATTCAAATTGACCTATGTAAGTTTGAAGCTTTGCTTCCTTGACTTTTGTGTCTCCTTCATAAACATTTTGAAGTTTTTCCCAAATATCCTTTACAGAGCTGAAATGCATAACTTTGATATATACCAAATCAACTAGACCATTCAAGAGTGAATTTTGGATTTTGAATTATCTAGACTGAGTTTCCTTCCATTTTCATTTATTGGAGGAACAACATGCTTTTTATATCCATCTACAACTGATTGCCAAACCCCAAATCCATGTGCGTGTACATATGTTTTCATCCTTCTGCTCCAAAATGCATAGTTTTTCCATCAAACTATGGTATTCCATTTTTATACTTATTGTTTCTCTCCATGATCTACCTTTCAGTACTTAAATTGATTTCTGAAGGAACCCACTATGATACCAATTGTTGGATTACTGAGAGGGGGGTTGAATTAGTAATAATGATTTTTTATCCTTTTTAATCATAGTATATAAGTGTTGTTTATATTATGATCAATATACCATTATAATGACTAGGGTGACGGGCTCGAGGGGAGATTGAGTGACATGTAGTAAATGCACATCGCTTCTCCCTTCCAACTTCATTCAATTCAAAGTATGAGCCAAGAGAATTCACCATAGCACTAAACAATTAATGAACCAAATATGCAATTTGAACAAGGCGCATAACCATAGTAGCAAGGGTCTAGAGCACCCATCCATTGTCATGATAATATAACATTAGAACTCAAGTATAGTTCTTTTATTCAAAAGAGATCCATTTTTATCCTCTATCGAGATCATTTAAACCATTTAAAGCCATGTTTAATGCAATATCAAAACAAAAACTGATAATAATTCTTTCATCCATAGTGCAGTCTTAACATATTTTTTCAGAGATCATCAAAGCCATTTAGTGTCGTGTTTTAATATCCAACCATCACATGTTACATTTTACACCATGATTTGAAACAAATGAACTGTAGAAGACTGTGTTGGTACCATCACATAGGAAACAAAATATAAGTGCAACATATCCACTTTGGACTATACATAAATAAAATATACATAGATACAATAATGTATGGAGGTTGACGCCCTCCCCAAAAGATACTTTCGGATTGTAATCTCTTTAATTTATAGATGTATTGTACAGATCTTGAGATTGGATCTAATATGTTTTGTAAATTCTCATTAATGTGATAGGTAAGAATTAGGTAGGAAGGAGGGAAGGCTCGAGAAGCCCCTTCATGTATATAATTTATTTTCTTGTTCATTAGTGAGGGTTGTTGAGGAAAAAACCATTGAAGTCACTGTTGTTGTAGAGATACAGAGAGTGTTGTATAAGTCTGTTGAAGGAGCAGTGGAGGATTGCATGTATCTATGTATATTTTATCACTTGAATGAATATAACAAAGAAACTTAGATCCAAATATTTGGTGTTGTTGTTACTGTGTTTATCCGAATGAATGGTAGGATTTCTGTTAATTTAAATTCTCTGTTTATATTTTTTCTTGTGCTTGTGAATGTATTTTGTGGTTAAATACATGAGTCTGTGGAATTATAATAAGTTCAAATTGTTTCTCTTCTGAGAGCTCGTGCAAGGAATTCACATTGTCCGCAAGGAGTGCGTTTAAATATTTAATTATAACTCAAAGAAGATCAGAAGAGATAACGTTGAATATTTGATAGTAACAGTGAAGAGAACGAACATAAACACACAAGGAGTACACAGACAAAGTCGTTTTCAGACTCACTAATCATAGGAATAACAGATAGGTGTAGTAGAGTTCCAAGGTTGCAAAGAGTGTGCCCAAGGATTTAAAACCTTAGAGGAACAAACTTAGGAGAGATGATGATATGAGCATTGAGGATAAAAGACTGATAAATTCTTCTAAGTTCGAACGTCCAAAGTTTGAAGAGAGTGCACAGAGGGAAGACAGAGGTCTCATATACCTCTAAAACTTAATCTTATGAGAGATAGCAACCAGAAGTGTCGAGGAAGGATACTTAGAAAGTTCCTAAGTCCAAAAATTCTATAGTGCATAAGGAGAGCACAAAGAGCAGACAATTGTTTCATATATCTTAGAAAGTTAAGCTCAGAAGGACCAGTGACCATAATTACTTGAGGGGAAGAATTTGGAGGAGCAGCGGTGAATATCCCATAGGATATCGCTAGGAGGTTGGGGACCATGAGATCTAAGACAATTGTGTGAAGGATAATCATCAAGGTCCTTTGGCACTTAGTGCATTCAAAGGTTTAAAGGAGTGAAAGGGAGTAGGACCAATGAAGTCCTTAAGGAGTGGAGTAAATGTGACTATTAATATTCCTCAGACATGTGTCAATAGATTTTTTAATCAGGATATTGAAGCTTCACAATAATTGTGAGAAGACAAGGGACGTTCTGTCGAAGTCTCGAAGCCAAAGTGCAAGGGTAAATCAAGACCACTAGATCAAGGATGGAATGTGGCATAAGATCTATCACTTCAGAGGAAGAGAAATATGGGAGAAAGGGGAGAAGAGAGAGTAGACCAAAGGTCATCTGAATCCATATATGAGGACTCATCCATACCATCAGTTTGGAGGGACACATGGAGAAATCTCGTGAGTTTAGGATACATCACTTAGGGAGTCGAAAAGGATGAGTGTTGGCTAAGAGTCCCAAAGCCCAAAGATTATCACCTTTTGGGTTAAGTCCGAGGTCACATACCAAGGTAGTACGAGGAAAGGGGCCTAGTGGAGGGAGCTAGCACTTGTCATTTATATTTTCTTAAGGGAAAAAGAACCAAGAAAAATCCCACGGGTTTTCAAAGAACCTGCATAGAGAACTAAGGAGTGTCTGTGCAAGATAAAATTGGGTTTCATCAAGAACCTAAGAGTCGATCTGACTCCAAAATTGATCAATCCTAGACGAGGAGGTTAAGCAGACCGTGGGAGAGGTAGGGGGTTTGCATCAGACACTTTTGGATAACTTTTTGGAAGAAGATGGGGAAACGTTTGTCTTTCAATTCGGTGTATCATCCTCAGATAGATGGAAAGACTGAGGTGGTTAATAAAAATTTAGGGAATTTGTTAATAAGTTTGGTCGCTGAACATAACAGTCAGGGGGATAAAATTCTGCCCCAAGCACTGTTTTCATAAAATGACTCACCAAATAGAAGCACTAGTAAGAGTCCATTCGAGATAGTATATGGAATGCATCCAAGAGGGATTTCGGAGTTGAGATATTTGGGATGAGATGCGTTCTGAAGTGCATGAGCAAAGGACTTTGCTGCAGAGATGCAGAATATCCATGATCAGATCAAGGGACAACTACAAAATAACATCCAAAGATACAAGAGAAGAAGAGAGGTAAATTTTGAAATTGGAGACCAAGTCTTAGCACACTTGAGGAAGGAAATATTTACGAAAGGGAAATATACCAAGTTGAAAATGAAAAATATAGGACCTTGTAAGATTCTCATAAAATTTGGTGCAAATTCTTATGATATTGCGTTTCCATAGGACATTGGAATATCGCCAATATCCAATGTAGCAAACGTATACCCTTACAAGATAGATGATACATAAAGGATAGATGGTCATGATTAGATTCAGTGGAAGAAGAATATGCACATAGCAGAGAAGCCACAGTTATAAAATATTTTAGATCAAAGGATTACTAAGAAGACCAACATAAAATCTTGTTATGAGTATCTAGTTAAGTGGAAAGATCATCGAGCAGAAGATGTCAGTTGAATAATTGATATTGATATCCAAAAGAATAGAAAGACAGTGCATGATCTCATGGACAGAATTCCATGAATATGTTTTTCTAGAGGAGTATGATGTAGGAGAATCGTCATCAACGTTCAATGAGGCCAAGTGGAGGATATCTCGGCATCTAGCGTGTGCATTCAAACTGTTTTTTCTCCCAATGGGAGAGCATCATTTACTATTTTGAAATTATTGAAATTAAAATTCATTTAGTGTTTTAAGGCTTGATCCATTGATCGAGATCGCAGGAGATTGTAATCACCTTAATTGGTTAAAGGATTCTACAGATATCGAGCATTGACTCATCTTTGGGTTGTAATTGTCCATTTATTGTAATAATACTTAGTGATAGAATGTTTTAATTATGATGTGAAAGCACTATATTAGTTGGAAGGAAGTCTCAAGAATCCCTTCCATGTATAAATGTATGTAATCTATGCCCAAAATAGGCTGTTGAAGTTTATTTGTTATTTTTTTGAAGAAGAGAATTTGAGAGCTGCAAGAACACTTTGTAAATGTTTTGTTGGAGTAACATAATAGAGGAGATTTGTTTCAAATATCTGTGTTTACTTATCTCTGAGTTAATTGGGTAATTTCATTTTATCTATTTCCTGTGTTTATATGCATGTCTATGTATTTCATGGTTGAATGAATGAACCTGTAATGTTCTATAAGTTTCAATTGTTTCTCTTCTGAAATCCTAGTGCAAGGAGTGCATAGTGGCCACGCAAGGAGTGTGAAGGCAAAGTCAATTTTAGACTCAATAGATCAGGATATATATAGAGTGAATTTCATAGAGTGAGCGAAAGGAGTGCCCATATACTCGACTAAGTATAAAATCTTGAAGTTAATACTCGTGCAAGGTGTGCACAGGGCCAACACTTAGTGAAGTTGATGCAAGAGCATCACCAACACATCAAGCGAGCCAGCGCGGAAGCGGAAGACAGCTGGACAAGCCAGCACAATTTTTTAAACACCTTGAAGTTGTTGCGCAAATCTTAAATGAGCCATTAAGATGAGGCGCACTTGTGTATTGTAAATGGACCTTGAGCGGATAGCTCTCGTCCTTTAGTAGATAGACGACATTTAAAATACTTAATGCAGGTAGATAACATTTTAATTCATAGATTAGATAGCTTTAGAGTGCAGGAGGGAAAACAGATATAGAAACCCTCATTGTATCTTTGTAACATTAGCCTGAGCATAAGAGAGAATTCAGGAAGAAGAGAAAGAAGAGAGCTGTGTAGAGAACACCCATGTATTTATATTTGAAATAATAGAAGAAGATTGTTTCAAATTCATGGTTTGTGTCTTTTCTCTGTGTATTGATGTTATGCTCATGAATGTTTATTTCCTGTTATGCATTTGCTTTATTGCTGTGTATGTGATTTCATGGTGAGTTTGGAATATGAAAGGAAGAAGGAACGACTTTCAATTGTTTCTCTATTTGAGCCAGAGAATTCCTGCAAGGAGTGCAGTTGAAGTTGTCCACAAGGAGTGCGTTGACGGAGGCTCAGGTAGTTTAACTCTTGTTCTCGTTCACCCAGAAGTGAAATTGGGTTATAAAATCCATGGAAGGAGTGCATAGGCTAAGGGAGAGTCTCATTTGTAAATCTGAGCAGAAGCTTTGAAGGACTGTTGTTGCAGGTGTGCGCAGGGTTGAAGAAATCCAACCACTTGAAGTGTTTACAAGTTTGCCACAAGGAGTACATGTAAAGTTTCTTTCTGATGACTTGAAAGTCGTGGGAAAATTTCAAGAAGGATAGGCCTTCGAACCTGTGGAGGGATAACACAGGGAAGCCACGACTTGAAGTTTGGAATAAGTGTTGCAGGGATTGCAAGTAGGCAATGAGTTCTGTGGAGAGGGACACTTAGTCATTCTGCGAGTTTGTTCGGAAGAAATAGATGGTTGGTATTCTCTGAGGAGAATTCGTGAATCTTCGCGAGCCGTCAGATCTTGTGGAGGTGCAGGGGAGTGTGAAATCCTGACAGATCAGAACCGTCCATCCGTGGGGATGCGTGTCAGAAAGTCTGACGAAGTCGAAGTTCAGCATATCAGAGATCCTGAGGATAGGATACTCTTACATCTTGAAATCGCAAAATGCGATATCCCGACGGTGAAAGGAAAGTGTGGGGCCACAGCAAGAGTTGGTGGAGGACAGGTGGCACACCGTATCGGCGTTCAGGGAAAGTAAAGTCTCAAAATATTTGACATCAGGATTCGCGATTTAGCGAAATCCAAAATCCTGATTGAAGTGACGGAAGCTGAGGGGACAACTCACATGCGCGTCAGAGTTTTGGCGTATCGGGTATCGGGAGTTGGTAAGACGAGTTGCTTGGCATCACGAGAACCAAAATCACGATAGGGAAAATTTCAACAGAGGAAAGAGAAAATTCAGCGTTGACTGGCCATCGGGTCTCGGGGATTTGAGAGCCTAGTGATCGACCTTGACATCACGAAGTCGCGATTTCTGATTCCCTGATAAGTAAAGAGAGGGGGATCGCATGAAAATATCTGTGGGTGTAGAATTCCTGATAGGGAATTAGAAGAACCTTGGTGTTCTTCGAGCGGAACAAAGAGGAGATCTTGTGAGCGGGCGTACCTGCGGGTGCGACTGTGTCAGAAGTGTTGAAAGATTCTCAAGGTGAGAAAGTGTAAGGATTGTGAGAGATATTTTATTAGTCTCAAGCTCAGGAGAAGTAGCGCAAGTGTCTACCCAAGCCTAAGTCCTTTGAAGTTGACAAATTTTAGGAAGAGTAGCGATATTTAACTATCGAAATAAATAATTTATTTTGTTTGGAGAATGAGCAGACAATATTCATTCAGAAGGACAAGAGGTTTTCACAACCATCAAATTTGGGAAAGGTGTGTAGGTGATAACCCTTAAAGTCCTTTGGACTTCGTGAGTTTGGAATTTTGGGGGTAAGTGTCATACAAGAAACAAATTTCCCAAAGTCTTGAGATCTGAAGTTAGTCTAGACCATCCATTAGCCAAGACATGTGTCCGCAAATCAAGCATCGTTTAGAAGATCGACTATCTGTAATATCTAAGGTGTGGTTGTAGGAGCATGAAAGTTTCTTGGAGCTTCAAAGGCCGGAGATAATCCTGATTGTTGGTGTCAGGGCCACATGTTGGAATATTTCCAAGCCACCCAATCGTAAGGACATGTGGATTGTTGATTGCGACCCCTTCACGAGTTCACCAATTCGACACTCCGAAGGATTTGATGACTTTTGTTGTGAAAAACTCTAAAGTCTGGATTGCATAGTAAACAACTATTGTTGATCTAGGGCAGACGACAATCGTCCGATCTACTAATTCAGAGTTTGCGCATTCATAGGAATTGCATGCTGGAGCGGGTAAAACTCCCAAATCCCGTAGTCCCAAAATATCTGTGAGTCATGGATTTCAGTGGGTATTGTGAACTGTTGATCCTTTTCGTTGTTCAATTATTCATAAATTCAGTGTTTGAGAGGATCATAGGGTGTTGTTTTTGGAAATCATGAAGCCCTGAGCTCTAAAGTGTCGAAGTTATCACCATTTAAAGGTTTATCCTATAATTTTGGCTCGATCTCACGTGGACTTCTTCATTGAAGTGACAAGACCCTCACAAACTTGAATTTGCACACAGGGAAAAGCGTAAAGGCATGTGGTAGAGAGTTTTGAGAGCTCAGCAGGAGCCTGAGATCTAATTCATCTCCTTATTGTGAACAATCCTTAGACTGGGAGGTCATGCGATCCCCAACAGGTGGTGGGGGTTTGCATCAGAATGCTACAAATGCAAGAATTATGGTCATAAATCCATTAATTATAAACTATAAAAATATTCCATGAAGAAAATTATTTCCAACAGTTAAGAAGAAAAATACAAGATATGGAACGAAAAACAAATAGAAGCAAAGGAACAGAATGTAAGGTATCCTTATATGACATGAATAAATTAATCCAAACTCCCAGATATATATTAGAGAGTATAAATGTATACAACAATGTACATACTTAAAAAATCACTACTTAGAGTTAACCACAAAAAAAAAACATATCCGATGTGGTTTGGTAGACCAACACCAATTAAACACTTCATATTTTTTAGGAGAAAATGATACATAAAGAGAGATGATGATAATATAGGAAACTTTGATTGCAGATCAGATGAAGGGATAATTCTTGGTTACTCATCCAACAAAAGGGCCTACAAATGTTATAGTCTAACGCTACACAAGATTGCCTAAAGTGAAAATGAAAAAGTGGATGATCTAAAAGCAAAAAGGATCAAATCTCAAGATAATCCACAATTTGATAAAATCATAAGAGATGATGATGTTGAAGAAATTAAATAAATACAAGAGGATGAATCACAAAGTGAATATGAAAAGGAAGAGTAAGAATCACCAAGACAAGATACAAAAGAACCATCTAGGAGAATACTAAGAAATCATCATGAAAGTAAAATCTTTGGTAACAAAAGTGTTAGAGTTGAAACAAGAAGAAAAATAACATATGAATCAGAACAAGCATTGGTCTCCATAATAGAACCCAAAATATTTTCATAGGCCAGCAAATATGAAGACTGGATCAAAGACATGAATGAAGAGCTTGATCCAATAGAGAAAAATCATACCTAGGAACTTGTCCCAGGACCAAAGAACAAAAATGTGATAGGACCCAAGTGGATTTTAAAAAATAAATTTAATGAAGATGGTCAGGTTACAAAGAATAAAGAAAGATTAGTGTGCAACATATATGCACAAGTAGAACGGATTGACTTTAAAGAAACCTTCGCTCTTGTTGCAAGAATGGGATCCATCATATTATTTCTAGAATATTGATGCTTTAAGAATATCAAAGTCTATCATATGGATGTAAAGTCTGCATTTCTTAATGTAAACCTAAAAGAAGAAGTCTACATAGAACAACGAGAAGGATTTGAACAAGAAGGAAAAGAAGAACAAGTGCACATATTGAAGAAGGCACTCTATGGCATCAAACAATCACCCAGAGCATCATATGCAAGATTGGATAAGTACCTTCTACAACAAGGATTCAAAAGAGGCATGTATAAAAACAATATCTATCTTAGAATTTAAAAAAGGAATTTTTTTAGTCACAATGGTCTATGTGGTTGACATCATATTTGTCTGCAACAATAATGAATCAAGTTATAAATTTTCTCAAGAAATGTCAAAAGACTTTGAAATTTCTATAATTGGAGAGATAAATTTCTTACTTGGACTTCAAATCACTCAGTCATCGAAAGAAATGTTTATTACTCAGTCCAAATACCTGAAAGAGATACTTAAAAAGTTTGGAATGGCTAAAAGTGCACCTATTAGCACTCCAATGACAATCAGTTGAAAACTCAGCAAGGAAGATGAGTTACCTTCTCTAGATTAAAATCTCTACAGATATATCTTTAGGAGCCTACTATATTTGAATGTATCTAGACCTTATATCATGCAGGCAGTAGGAATGGTGGCAAGATTTCAATCATCTCCCAAGGAATCACTTGTGATGGATGTCAAGAGAATATTAAGATATCTTAAGGGAACATCATAATTTGGCTTATGGTATCCAAGGAATAAAGGATTTGAATTAATTGCCTGCATAGATGTTGATTGGGCTAGTAGTGTGGATGACAAAAAGAGAACTAGTGGAAGTGCATTTTTCATAGGAGAATGTCTAATCTCATGGTCAAGTAGAAAACAATCATCAATTTCATTATCTACAACAGAGGTTGAATATATTACAGTTGTTGAATGTTGCACTCAAATATTATGGATGATACAAACATTGGAGGATATTAAAATTGAATGTAATCAGACAATACCTATATATTGTGGAAATACAAGTTCCATCAACATCTCCAAGAATCCAGTCGTGCATGAAATGACCAAACATATACCCATCAAGTATCATTTCTTGAGAGAGAAAGTTAGTGAAAAAAAGGTTATCTTGGAGTATGTTGGTTCAAATTAGTAAATAGTAGACATATTCACCAAACCCCTACCTATAGAAGCATTTGAACATCTAAGACAAAAGTTGGGAGTAATATCCCTACAATAAAAAATAAAAAAATTCATGATGACAGGGGGATAAATGTTGACAAGGGGAGCAAGAAAAAAAATGACAAGTATTGTCACTCAAAACAAAATAAGGTTGATCAGCAGACAACTGGTGATGGACTTCATTCTAGTTTCAGAGGTATTGACATTGAGCTCAAAGGGGGAGAAAACAATTGTAAAATGATTACTCATTGTTACCGGAACATTTTGTTTTACGATGTGTTGTCATCAATACCAAAGGGGGAGATTGATGGAAATATCACATTGGTACTGATGTGAACATGAAGACAATAAGTACCATAGTGGTGTATGACATAGAACTATAGGAAAATCTACAGTAATATTGAGTTACATGAACATAGTGCACTTCCATAATATAGGGGATCTCCTAGTCGAGTGCTTTGAAAGAATGAAAGAATGAAACAATTTCAATTACTATACTAGTCAAGTTTAGTTTTCCTAGTGACTGTATATTCTGTAGAGACAGGATCGCAATGAACAAAACAAATACTGGTGAGTCACCCTCTTGAATACTTTCTTGCACACTATCACTTCAAACTATAGTCGAAGGGAAATTTGTTGATGCAACACCGATAACCCTTGATTTTGTAAGATCAACACAGTGGTTGATATTTCATATCAATATTTGGTCATCATTCTTTCTAGGCCAAAGTTGGATGACCCTTCAAACCAAAGCAATTTCCAGCAGCCACCAATGGTTAGATCCACTCAGGAAGTCAATTTTGAATAAATTTTCATTAATGTCAAAGGTTAGTAAGTGATCAAATATATGCCAAAGGTTAGTAAGTGATTAAATATAAATGTGACCTTGGTATCACTTTAATAAATACAAAAGTGGGAAAGTTAAGTGGAAACCAATTTTATGCAAAAGTGGAAATGAAAGCGGATTAAATATAAATATGATTTTAATAAATAAAAAAAGTTGAAAAGTTAAGTGGAAGTGGATTTTACTTAAAAGAGGAGTAATTGTGGAAGTGGAATAAATAAAAAGGTAAAAAGTGAAATTGGATTAAAGAAAAACGTAAAGCGAAATTGGATTAAAGTAAAAGGTAAAAGTGAAAGTGGAGTTAAAGAAAAAGGGTAAAAGTGAGAGAGTTCATGGTATGTGCACATGGTATTTGCAAACCATGATGTTATTTACCTATGGTAAGGTAAAAAGTGAATTAAATCATGATAGTCAAAATCTATTGACCCAATTGAAAATGTGACTAAACGATATAAAAGGCACAATGGTTCATTGGCATTGTTTTATTCAAAATATTATGGTTAATATATTATATTCAAAAGGCACATACTTATATAATGAAGAGATACATTCCTATATTGAAGAGGTACATTGGTTCATTGTTATGTAAAAAGAGACACAATGGTTCAATGTCATATTGTCACACACCCACAATGGGGAATAAATAAATTTCACTTTTTCTTAACTCTCTTTAGTTTCCCCTTTCATCTGTTGTAGGTTCTTCCAATCCACGACTATTTCCTGAGACCTCTTTTGAAGGGTTTGAGAAACAGGTGCTAGATTTCCATGCTATCCCCTCCCTTCATATGTCTTCAAGTTGTGACCACACTCTCCTGCGACCCAATGGTCCTTATCTCCTCTCTCGCGAATCGGGATTTTAGGTTTAGCGACTTTAGAGGTTGGCTTACCTCTATTTCCCCGATTCCAGATTTCTCGATATTGTCTTTCTAGATGAATAGTATGGATCCCTCCTTCGATCAAAAGCTGTGATCCTTTCACGACCTCGAACTTCACTAGTTGCGAGTCAGCGAAACGTTGACTTCTCACCACGCATCCCTTCTCAATGGATGGCTAGGATCAAATCGTGGCTTCGCGTATCAGGTATTTGGATATGATTCAATTGTGACTCTTTTGATCCCTGAACTCCTGATGAAATTAGATCAAAGGTCCATGATCTCTTGTGATCTAATGGTCCTCAATTTCCCAAAATTCAGTCACGTCAAATAAATGGTCCGCAATCGTCCATGATCCAACGACTATGATCAAATCGTGAGTTCGTGTTTCGCGAGTCATCACAACTCTTGCCTTTTAATTTCCTAATGTTTGATTCAGGGAAATGTTAATCTTCTGCCATGTGTCCTTCCCGGCACCAATGGCTAGGATCAACTCCACTCTTTCCCTTGCGAATATTCCGAAGTCTGAATCCTTGAACTCTCGGATCTGCTTCCATATGTCTACCTTGAGGATGGATGGTTCTCATGATTTCAGAACTTCGGGACTTGTCAAAGTCCATTCTCCTGTATACTTTCGAAGGGTTTAACTCTCATGCACCTTTCCTGGATCCAATGGTTGTTGGTCCTCACACTCATATCTGATGGTCTAGATCTGATCTCCTCTTGCGCGCTCTTCTAATTTTCTGGAAGTGAATTCCCATGGTCCAAATATCTCACAGTGCTCGATCCAATGGTCACTGCTACTCCTCCTCCTGAGCTTTCCCTTTCTTCCCTGACTTTGAATATTTCAAATGTTTTGAAGGCCTCAACCCTCGATCTACCTCTTGTGAGCCATGATATATGGGTCTCTACTTCACTTTCCTTACGGAGCTTACAAACTTGAAACAAGTTTGCCTCTTATACCTCATCTGCGCTCTTAAAAAGTGCTTATCTCTTCTGGGCTTGGTTCTTAGGGGATTTTTAATTCCCACATACTTTTGCATTATTATACTCGTGTCAGAGCGACGGTCCATGACCTTCCTTTATAAAACAGTCTATATCACATCGCAACTTTGGGTTTCAGAGGTTTAGTCGTGCCAATGTGAGGATCTCCCGATGTGTGAATCCCCAATCTCAGCAATCCGACGGTCAAGGAGGGTCCCGATAGATCCTTATATCTATGGTCCAGATCACATTGCAACTTCAGGTTTCAGGAATTTAGTCGCGCCAATGTACGAAACCCCGATCTCGCCAATCCGATGGTCAAGGAGGGTCCCGATAGATTCTAGATCTACGGTCCAGATCACATCACAACTTTGAGTATCAGGATTTTAGTCATGCCAACATGAGAATATCTCGATATGTGAATTTTTGAAGACTGAAGGAGTCCAGATGTTAACGCCTGCACCCCTTCTTCAAATCTAACGGTCGTGATAGACCCTGCATTCTCCCAAACAGACATCATCCGTTCATCTTCTAAACGAAAGGATATTCTTTTTTGATACTTGAACCTCACTGTTCTTCCTGAGCTTTGTTGGCTCTGAAGGACTTAAGAGTTTTTCACTCTTTCTTTCGAACGTAACGATTGAAAGCGTTCTTCTGCGCACTCCTTATGTTCATTCCTCAACTCTAGGACTTAAGATGGTCTCGGTCTCTACCCATCTTGCAAAGACTCGGTGCATACCTGCACTACCTCTCCTGAGATTATTAGACTCCTTCCTCACAGTGATTTCGGGGTTCAACCATTGCAATTAGGGAAGTACTCATGTGACTCTAGGACGGTGATGAAATTCTTTGGGAAAGTGCTTCCGAGGAATTAAACTAGAGCATAATGAAATCAAGAAGATATGAAATTTCTCAAGGAATGAAGGCATAATTATAACTTAATCATTCAAAACAGAAACCATTTTAGGCATATAAATACAAGTCATGCATTCATTATTTCCAATTCAAAGCACAAGGCATAAAAAAACTTATCAGAACCATAAGGCATGATGCGACTATTGAGAGGGGTGCTCATTTCCACCTAACCATAGGCTCTGTCTCTCCCAATGGATTTATCATTGGCCACCCCTAAGATTAGGCCACAATGATTTGAGATTTAATCTCTCACTTCTAGCTCAATGGAAGTTAGGGACAAAGGTTACTCTCCTTCTCCCTATACAAGAATAGATGAGGATGAAAGTTACTCTCCTTCTCCTGAATTATTCTTTATTCTCTGTGATCAGAACTTACTTTCTCTTTCAATCCTTCCTCGAACCTAAGAGTTTCCCCTGTCATCTCTGCATTCTTCACAGGCCCTCCCCCTGCCCACACCATGCTTCCTTTCTTGCCTTCCTCAACAAGATTGTGTGTGGCTCAAAATCCCAGTCTGTGGTCAGGTCTAGAAGCCTTACAGATGGGCAGTCTTCCCCATCCCCTCATTATCTCTTGACGAGGCCTTCCCACCTACCAGCTTGAATGTAATTCATTTCAGGTCAGAGGGTTTCTCTGATCTTGGGCAATTAAAACCAGCATAGTACTGGTTCGATGGAGGTTAACACAACCATTATGGGTCCCCTCCACCATATTTTCATTAGCAATCATGGTCTCTCTTAGCACATCCCCTTCTCAGCAGTCATGCAAAATGTTTTCATTATCTATTAAAATAATAGGTTTTACATTCATCAACCTTCATACAAAGGTCCACCAAATCAAACATTCACACTTTGAGTTTGCCATAGTTCCTGGCCAATAAAGTTATATTTACAGACTTGGGGAAACGGGATGTTACAATTCCCTCGCCCTTAAAGGAATCATCGTCCTCGATGTTCGATCGATCCACATGATAGGTATGTATAGAAGTAAACAAAATCTAATATTCCTCTCTCATGGCATCTTCCATTTCCCACGTAGCCTCATCCAGGCCAAAGTGTTTCCATTTCACCTTAACCTATACAATGGTTTGGTTCCTAAGTGATGTTTCCTTCCTGTCTAGTATGCATTGGGGTTCTGGCAGGAATTCTCCCTCCAATTCCACCTGGATCATGGACCAATCAATTATATGATTAGCATCATGTACATATTTATTCAATAATGAAACATGGAAAACATTATGTGCCTTTACTCTGGGAGGAAGTGTTATCCTATAGGCTACAGGTCCCACTCTATCTAAGACTTCAAAGGGTCCACAATACCAAGGTTCCAACTTGGTACAGGCTCCCATTCTTAGAGAATTCTTCCAGGGTCTAAATCTGAGATAGACATGGTCTTCGGCTTTGAACTCTTGGGGAGTTCTCTTTCTATCGGCGTAAATTTTATGTCGGTCCTGAGCAATTTTCATATTTTTCCTTATATACACCATTTGTTGTTCCATTTCTTTCATCATGTTGGGTTTGATTGTAATTATGTCCACTAGATTACTCCAGCTAATTGGAATCTTGCATTATCTACCATAGAGGACTTCAAAAGGGTTCATCTTCAAGGATCCCTGATAACCATTGTTGTACGCAAACTCTACCAATGGTAGGTAGTCTTCCCAATTATTAGGATGATGCACTACATGCATCCTTAGCATGTCCTCTACTATTTGGTTCACTCTTTCTGTATGTCCATCGGTTTGAGGGTGATAATCTATGTTGAATAGTAATTTTGTCTCTAGACCGGCCATTAGGGATTTCCAAAAGTTTGAAGTGAAATTGTTATCTTGGTCAAATACAATTTCCTTGGGCATGCCATGCAGTATAAATATCTCCTTCATGAAGATGTTGGCAATATCTATGGCCTCACAAGTTGATTTAACAAGAATGAAATGAGAAGACTTACTCAGTTTGTCCACCACGACCAAGATGGCATCATTTTGCTTGGTCGACTTTGGTAATCCAGTGATAAAATACATGGAGATGGTTTCCCATTTCCATTATGGGATATGTAGGGGTTGTAATAATCCTGCTAGATGTTGGTGCTCTGCCTTAACTTGCCAGCATTCTAGGCACATAGTTAGATAGTTAGCTATGTCCTTTTTTAACCCAGGACAATAGAATTGTTTCTTAGTGGTCGTGATCATCTTCTGATATCCTGGGTGACCAATATATGGTCTCTTATGCAGTTCGTCCATTATGAACCTCTTCAAGTTGTCACAGTTTAGAATATACAATATGTTTCTATAAGTCAGTAGCCCTTCCTCGAGCATTTGGTAGGCTTCGTAATTTTATTGTCTTAGGTATGAGTTCACGGTCTTGAAGAATGCATCTATCTTTTGTTCATTTCTGACTCTTTCGCTGACATATGTTTCATAGGTGCTTACTACTTCCAGATGAATCATTTTTATACTTCTGCTAAGGGCATTGGCCACCCTATTTTCCTTTCCTTTGATGTGTTTGATTTCGAAATCAAACTCACTAAGAAGATCCATCCACCTAGATTTTCTGGAATTGATCTTTGGTTGATCAAACCCGTGCCTCAACCCAAAATGGTCTATCATAAGCATAAATATCCTTCCCAGGAGGCAGTGCCTCCACATTTTTAAAGCATGTACTATGGAAGCCAACTCTAGGTCATGGATCACATAATTGATCTCATGCTCATTTAATTTTCAGGACATGTCGAAAATTACACGTCCCTATTGCATAAAGACTCCTCCGAATACTTCCTTGCAGGCATCTGTACACATGAGGAAATCATTATCCGGGTCTGCAATATTCAGCACGACTGCATGGGTCAGGAGGTATTTCAGTTCCTGAAATCTTTCTTCACATTTTGATGTCTAAATGAATTTGATCCCCTTTTTCTGAAGGGCAGTGATTGGACAACCAATCTTGGAAAATCCTTTTATGAACCTTCTATAGTATCCTGCTAAGCCCATGAAGAACCTAATATCTGATACATCCTTTGGGGTAGGCCATTCCATAATAGATCTGATCTTATTGGGGTCCACTCCCACCCCTTCCTTAGAAATTACATGGCCTAAATAATGGACTTGCTTCTGAAAGAAGTCGCACTTACTAAACTTAGCATAGAGATGATGCTCTCTTAGTACTTGAAGTAGGAGTCTAATATGTTCTTCGTGCTCCTCCCTATTCTTGGAGTATATTAGGATGTCATCAATGAAAACCAATACAAATTTGTCCAAAAATTTGCTGAGTACATTATTCATCAAGCACATAAAAGTGGCGGGGGTATTGGTTAACCCAAATGGCACCACCACGAATTCATAGTGACCATACCTCATTCTAAAGGTTGTTTTGTGGATGTCTTCATCCTTAATCCGGAATTGGTGGTATCCATCCCTTAAGTCAATCTTCGAGAAGATGGAATCACCTCCCAATTGGTCGAATAGGTCATCAATTCTTGGTAAGGGGTACTTGTTCTTTATGGTTTCCTTATTGAGTTGTTTGTAATCTATGCATAGTTGGAGTGTGCCATATTTCTTTTTCACAAACAACATGGGCACTCCCCGTGGAAATACACTGGGTTGGATATAGCCTTTGTCCATCATCTCCTTTAGTTATAGCTTGAGCTCAACCAGCTCTGGCATGCTCATCCTATATGGAATTATAGATGTCGGTACCACTCTTGGTGTAATCCCTATCGAGAAATCAATATCCCTTCTCAGAGGTAGACCTGGTACTTCTTCGGGGAACACGTCCTTGTATTCTTTTAATATGGGGTAGTCCTCTGGTTTGGTTTGTCGTCCTCAACCAATTCCAACACCTATATTGCATATAAGGAACACCCTTTTCTGTAATAATTCTTCATTTGAACGACTGATATTTGTCTCACTGAGACATGATTTTGAATCCCTTGGAGGGTCATCGTTCTCCCTTCTTCGTTTACACATTCTAAATCTTTATGATAACAGTCCACTTTAGTTTTATAAGAAGCCAACCAATCCATACCAATCAACAAGTCATATGAACCCAAGGGAAGTACGGTAAGGGTCGCTCAGGTGGGCAATCCACCCATGATGAATTGACAAATTAGTACGGCCTATTCCACCTTTCTTTTGGTCCCAGTGGATAATTGCACCAACCACAGTTTAACATGTCTAATTGGTTTCATTTTACACTTATCAATAGCTTGAGGGGCCACATAACTCAAATTAGAACTTGGATCAATTAAAATAGAAACTAGATGGTTGGCGATCATACCTTTCAGTTCCACTACTGAAGCTTGGTGGTCGGCTTGATTATTGTCCAAGGTTGCATAGTTTCGTGGCATGATCCTAGCCACATCATTGACAGTGATAGTTTCTTGGATATTGTAGTCTGTCTTATTGTTCTATTGTCTGTGTGGGAAGTCCCTCAATTTATAATCTTCTCCACAACCCCATCATTTTAAGGGTTCCTTCTTTGAGGTTATCAGTATTTGTTGGGTCTATCTTAAAAGGTTTATTTCCACTTTGAGAGGGGAAATTTTGCTGATATACACTTCTAGTAGGAAGGCTCCCTCTAGAATATTTTCCATAGTTCTTAAATCTTGAGGATTTAAACCATTTCTTTTGGAATATTGAACTATTATTCTTCTTCCAGTCCTCGTGGGGTCTTGTCTTACTCCCAAACTGTTCATAACAATACCTCACTTTTCGGATAGCTTCTTCTAAGGTCTTTGGTTTGTTCAACTCAATCCCATCCCGATAGGTCAGAGGTAACCCACTAATGAACCGCTGCATTTTTTATTTTTTTATCTTTTATGTAGGTTCCATACCTCAGTAGTTCAAGGAATTTATTGACAAATCCATTTATGGTGAGCTGCCCCAGTCGGAGCTCATAGAATTCCTTAGTTTTCCCATCCATGTATTTTTTCTAACAGATACTGATTCCCGAAGTATTTCTCAAACTATTTCCATGACAAGTCCTTCTCATGGAATCCTTTCACATTCCTAAGGTCTTCCCACCATATGGAAGCCTTTCCATTCATGTTGAAGATGGCTATTCGAGCCTTCAAGTTTTGAGAGTAGTCATGGTCTCTGAAATACTTCTTTAAACCAACCAGCCAAGCTTCTGCCTCTTCTCCATTCTTAATATCTCCATCGAAAGAAGGTGGTTTGGCTTTCTTGAACTCTTTAGGACTATGGGTTTTGGAACTCTTTCATTTCTTTCCTTTCCTATGAGGATGTGAGCCAACCCTGCTACTAGAATATTCTTCGAAGTTGTCAGCTTCCTTTCCAGAGGACTCTCCCGATCAGTGTCCCCTGCCTCTAGGTTGGACCTTCTTCGCGGTACTTCTCCCAGTGGGGTCACTTAGGGAGTCATGTTTTCGGATCTCATGTGGACTCTGACTTCTCTTCTTATGTCATCGATCCACATGACTAGTTGCAGGTTTATGTTGCAGTTGCCTCTATATGTCGGATAAGCTTTGTAGAAAGACTGTGTTAATTTATGTTTGTTTCTCTTGCTCCTTTATTAATATCTCATTGTCGGCCTTGAAACTATGTAACTTATCCCTGAGGCTCCTTACAGTTTCAGCCAGATAAGGAGGGGTTTCCACCACCCTCCTTTCGTCAGATTCTTCATCTCTATTGTGGGAGCCATCCCCCACTTCATGACACATAACCTTCCTTTAGTCTTGGAGTTTTCCCATGATTCACTGACTTCTCGAATGTTGACAAAAACACTTATTGTTAGCTAACAGTATATCATTTTATGAACAATACATGGTTCAATTTCTTAAATGCATACACACATTAGAAAGTTTCACTCTTTTCTTTAATAACATTTTTAACCACACTTTTAAGAAAGAGGCAAGGTAGGGTGTCACTCCTTTAAACTACTCCAAATAGCATTTTAAGCGACTTGTCTGTAAGCCCAAGTATTCCAAGCGTTGTAACCATGCTCTGATACCATTTTTTCACACACCCACAACGAGGAATAAATAAATTTCTCTTTTTCTCAACTCTCTTTACTTTCCCCCTTCTTCTGTTGCAAGTTCTTCCAATCCGCGACTTTTTAATGAGCCCTCTTTTGAAGGTTTTGAGCAAAATGTGCTATATTTCCATGCTATCCCCTTCCTTCATATGTCCTCAAGCTATGACAACACTCTCCCTCGATCCAACGGTCCTGAGCTCCTCTCTTGCGAATCGGGATTTCGCGTTTCATGAATTTGGAGGTTGTCTTACCTCTCTTTCCCCGATTCTTGATTTCCCAATATTCGCTTTCTATATGAATGGTCTGGATCCCTCCTTCGATCAATAGATCTGATACTTTCGCAAACTCTGACTTCGCAAGTTGTGAGTCAGTGAAACGTTGACTTCTCGTCATGCGTCCCTTCTCAATGGATGGCTAGGATCAAATCGTGGCTTCATGTATCGGTTATTTGGATGTGAGTCAACCCTGACTCTTATGATCCTTGAAATCCTGATGACATTATATCAACGGTCCACGACCTCCCATGATCCGATGGTCCAGATCCTTTCTTGCGAATCAAGTCTTTCCCGATCCCTAATTTCCCGAAATTCACCTGCGTTAAATCAATGGTTTGCAATCCTCCATGATCCAATGGCTGTGATCAAATCGTGAGTTCATGTTTCGTGATTCATCACAACTCTTTCCTTTGACTTTCCCAATGTGAGATTCAGTGAAATGATGATCTTCCGCCATGTGTCCTTCCCAGCACCAATGGATAGGATCAGCTCCACTCTTTCTGTTGAGAATCTTCCAAATTCTGAATTCTTGAAATATCATATCTACTACCATATGTCTACCCTTACGATGGTCATTTATGATGATTTCGTAACTTTGGGACTTGGAAAAGTCCATTCTCCTATATAATTTCGAAGGGTTTAACCCTCATGCACCTTTCCTGGATCCAACAGATGTTGGTCCTCTCACTCAGATGTGATGGCCCAGATCTGATCTCCTCCTACGCATTCCTCTAATTGTCTCGACGTGAATTCCCATGGTCCAAATCTCTCACAGTGCTCGATCCAATGGAAACTGCTCCTCCTCCTCTTGAGATTTCCCTTTCTTCCCTGACTTGGAAGATTTCAGATTTTTCGGAGGCCTCGGCCCTTGATCTACCTCCTATGAGCATTGATATATGGGTCTCTACTTCCTCTTTCCTTCCAAAGCTTACGAACTTGAAACAAGTTCACCTCTTAGACCTCATCTTCTCTCTTAAAACACACTTATCTCTTATGAGATTGGTTCTTAGGGGATTTTGAATTCCCATGTACTCTTGCATTAATCTTCTCACATCAGATCGACGGTCCATTACCTTCCTTGATACAACGGTCCAAATCACATCGCAAATTCGGTTTCGGAAGTTTAGTCGTGCCAACATGCGGATATCTCGATGTGTGAATCCCTGATCTCACCAATCCAAAGGTCAAGGAGGGTCTTGATAGATCCTAAGATCTACAGTCCAGATCACATCGCAACTTCAAGTTTCAGGAGTTTAGTCACACCAACGTGTAAATATCTCGATGTGTGAATCCCCTATATCGCCAATCCGATGGTTAAGGACGGTCCCGATAGATCCTATATTTATAGTCCAGATCACATTGCAAATTTGGGTTATGAGAGTTTATTCGCACCACAATGTGAATCTCCTGATGTGCCAATTTACAAAAACTGAAGGAGTCAAAGCATTAACACCTGTGCATCTTCTTCAAATCTAATGGTTGCGACAGACCCTGGGTTCTCCTGAACGGACATCATCCGTTCATCTTCTAAAAGAAAGGATATTCCCTTTCGATACTTGGACCTCACTATTCTTCCTGAGCTTTGTTGGCTCTGAAGGACTTAAGAGTTTTTCACTCTTTCTTTTGAACATAATGCTTGGAAGCATTCTTCCATGCACTCCTCACATTCATTCCTCAACTCTAGAACTTAAGATGGTCTCGGTCTTGTCCCACCTTGCAGAGACTCGGTGCATACCTGCACTACCTCTCCTGAGCTTATTAGACTCCTTCCTTGTAGTGATTGTGGGGTTCAACCTCCGCAATCAAGCGTCTCTAGGACAGTGACGAAATTATCTGGGAAAGTACTTCCGAGAAATTAAACTAGAGCATAAGTAAATCAAGAAGATATGAAATTTCTCAAGGAATGAATGCATACTTCTAAATTAATCATTCAATACAAAAACCATTATAGGCATACAAATACAAGTCATGCATTCATTATTTCCAATTCAAAGAACAAGGCATAAAAACACTTATCAGAACCATAAAGTGTGATGCGACTTTTGAGAGTGGTTCTCATTTCCACCCAACCATAGGCTCAGTCACTCCCAATGGATTTATCACTGGCCACCCTCGAGCTTAGGCCATGATGCTTTGAGATTCAATCTCTCACTTCCATATCAACGGAATTTAGGTACGAAGGTTACTCTCCTTCCCCCTATACAGGAATAGATGAGGACGAAGGATACTCTCCTTCTCCTGACTCAGTCTCTATTCTCTTTGATCAGAACTCACTTTCACTTTCAATGGTTCCTCAAACCCTATATTTTCCGCTCTCGTTTCTGCCTTCTTCACAGGCCCTCACCCTATCCACACCATGCTTCTTTTCTTGCCTTCCTCAAAAAGATTGTGTGTGGCTCGAAATCCCAGTCTCTGGTCAGGTCCAGAAGCCTTACAGATGGGCAGTCTGCCCCATCCCCTCATTAACTTTTGAGGAGGCCTTCCCACCTACCATCCTATCTGTAATTCATTTTGGGTCAAAGGGTTGCTCTGATCTTGAGCAATTAAAACCAACATAGTATTGGTTCAGTGGAGGTTAACGCAACCATTTTGGGTACCCTCCACCATATTTTCATTAGAAATCGCGGTCTCTCTTAGCACATCCCCATCTCAGCATTCATGCAACACTTTTCCATTATCTATTTAAATAACAGGGCTTACATTTGTAGACCTTTATAGAAATTTCCACCAAATCAAACATTCACACGTTGAGTTTGCCATAGTTCCTGGCCATTAAAGTTATATTTACAGACTGGAGGAAACAAGGTGTTACACGTATACATGTTGGATGACTATATAAACAATAAAATATGTTGAAATAATGAGTTTGTTGGTTGTTTCTCTCTTACTTCTTCTTTGGATGACACGGGTTCAGATCTCAACAGGTTTCCAACAAAACTCTAAAAAACTATCGTCCCTCCTAGTAAGCCAGAAGGAAACGTTGTGCACAGGGTGCACATCGCAATCTCACCCGAGATTGCTTCTATGGGTGAATACAATACTCAGTTGTTTGCAGTCTAGGAATGAGTGGGGATCTGGGGTTATGTTATTTATTCCTTATGAATTATCTTTTTTAATCATTCAATCACTTCTATGATTTATTCATCTTTAAACCTATGCATGCATGTTTATAAATCTGATCTAACCATTCATTCTTTAAGATAAAGATCAACAAAAAGTAAATCATTCATTAACAATCACACATAACACAAGGGTTACTGTGGTTCACCCCCTCCTAGGGATATGTCCACAAAGATATGGATTCTCTTCTCTTTTATTTATTCTTCTACAAAATCTTACATTGCACGCATTACATATTCAATGATACAATTAATATTTAGGGTAAGAACCCTCTATGAGGAGAACTAGAACAGATCAGGATCCTCATCCTATGACCTAACCCTCATAAACTACCTTACTTGACTCTTCTACAAACTTATTAACAATCCCACAAAAGACTAATAATGAACTCTCTTGGCTATCATATGATATATCTCTATCTCACACATACATTTCTATCCCTCTCTCACATCCCTGACTTGTTCATATCTATATCTCCCTCACATCTACCCTTTACCTAGACCTCTAAGGTCCTTATTGATACTATTTTATAGGCTTGTAGTCATTACAATCCTTATCAAAAACCCTAACCCTACCATGGTTAGGTTTTTCTACCTACGCGCCATGTTTCTTTTCCTCCTGCATGTTGTTTTTCCTTCTTTTTCTACATGTTGTTTTCTTGCCACCTGTTGAACATGCTCCAAAATTAGCTCTTTCTCGAAACATATCTTTCTCCAAAAATAGGCTTGCACTCAAAATAGAATTCCTTCTCAAAATAGTCTTGCACCCAACAAGCCCCCAACACTGACATGTGGCTCATCCCAAGCCACTCAGGTGATGTGTGCTCCTTGTACCTCCTTTTCCAAACTGTGAAAATTATTTGTTAGTTCCTTTCCTTTTGTCCTCATTTGTGAAACTTTGTCTGTTAGCGCCTCGACTGTATGCGTTGTTATCTCTTCCTGTAGTAATTTTGTGCCCTCTAACTATGCTTGTTCCATGCTCATGTTCTCTTCCTCTAGCTGCGTAATCATCTATGCTACTTATTCCTAGAGGGGTTCCAATTGGACTTGTGTTTCTTTCTTATTTGTATGAAATTTCTTTAACTCTGTCTGTAGAGTCTTCATTTATTTAGTTCCCTACAGTGCTCTGTAATATCATTATTTTTTGATGTTTCTTTAGATCATGTATGGTAGTGTTGATTTTGTCCTCTTGTTGGTCCCACTGTTGGACCTTTTCATCTTCTTCTCAAATGGTCCATATATGCGCAGTTATGTCGAGCAACTCTGTGAATTCCCTTACTTATTTTCCCATCTCCACTATCTCGAGTGAATATTTTTATTCTCTCTATTATTGAACCTCTGGAGGAGTCGTAGCATTAATGTTTTCTTTGAGCTCCTTGATTTCCTGCCTATATCCCTCAATTTTTTGTGAAATAATTTTTATCTTCTCCGTTGCGCTCCTCTCAGGTGCTTGTGCATTGTCTGGGATGCGATTATATACCATTGTCAACCCCTGTTCTATCTTATCCACGTGTTATTTCTCCTCCATTTTCTTCGAGGTCAGTTGGTCGCAAGTGATTTATAACATTTTGGTGACTCCCCTACCCACCTCCAGGTTAGTCGTATCTACACAGGCTCTAGATTGCACTTCTTTCATTATGTTGTCATGGAGTCCATATAATGCCTTGGTGAGTATCTACACCATGATGACTTCAACTTGCTCAATTTCCCCCATGGGTTTCTGCGTGGTTTCATGATCCATTCTGATCATTTGGAAAGTGACCATGAATGTCTCCCTGCCTTGTACTGCCAATTGTACTGTCTCCTCTCTTTCTTTCTGCACAGGGGGTCACTATGTTTTTTCCTATCATTTTGTTGTGGCATGTGGTCTTGCTTGACTCCATAGTTCTTGTAGAGTTTCATGGACTTCTATGAGCTTATCCATGATCTCTTCTCTTTGTGCCTTTATAATAAATACCACCTCCTCCCCCATGTCTTGGACCTTGTCCGCGACTAACTTAACATCATTCTCTGCCAGGGTGATGATTGGGTATTCTGTGACATACTTTCTTTTTTTGTGTGCCTCTTCTACCTGCATTGGTTTCCTCTTTGTCTATGAGGGTTGCGCCCCACTTGTTGTAACTTATACACTTTCTTCACCATATTGTGATGTATCCTCGTTTTTGGTATCTTGTTGGTTGTCTGTCCTTGTTGTTGTTGTTTTCCTCCTTGGTATTTTAAGCATGGCACTGCTTCCTAATGGTTGATTCTTTGTTGCATCCTTTCTAGTGTTAT
>ML776605.1:1715996-1736206 GCA_009831015.1 Picea engelmannii
ATGAGTAGTTGACACATGATTGGTACATACTTGGTACATGGTTGGATGCACTTTTTTATGGTACAGGTTGATTACAGGTTGGTGCATGGTTGATGCACTTGTTTATGGTATAGGTTGATTACAGGTTGAGGTACAGGTTGATGTATGGTTGATGCATGGCTCAGATTTATTTTTACAGTTTTACAGTAGTATATATCATAGTGATAGTGTGACAGTGGTTCCATCATTCTACTTCTACTTCAGGGTGGAAGGACGAGGCAAGGACAGGTGGTTGTTGCCACCTTCTGGTTGTAGCTGGAGAACATTGGGGGTTGTAGCCTCCTTCTGGTTGTAGCTAGAGAATTGGGGAGTTGGAGCTTCTCTCAAGTTGTAGCCTGAAAAACTAGGGGGTTGGAGCCTCCTTCCAGTTGTAGCTGGAAAACAAAGGAAGTTGGTGCTTCCAATGAATGTAATTCTTCAAGACATATAAGAAAAAGCATTATGTGGTTTTCTCCCAATTTGGGTTTCCACGTAAAACAATGGTGTATTGTGTATGTGTGTGATTGTTTATTTCTTACTGCTCATTATTGGATAATAATTCTACATTGATATAACATTTGAAGAAAAAGGATTATAATTACGCTATTACTGATTCACCCCCCCTCTCAGTAATCCAACACTCCCAAGGAGGAAGAGGTGATTCATAAGTCCCTACCTTTCTCTATGGTGTTTAGTCTATCAATATATTAATCCATTGGTAGATATATGATGGTCATCTTTTTCTTTTCATGGTTCTAGTTCTTGCAAGCTTCTTTAACATTTTATTTCCCTTTGTTTTTAGTTTTATTTCTTTTGTTTCATGTGTATTTGGTTATCTAATCAACTCACAAACCTCTTTTTTTTTTAGATGACTTAACTAAGTACGTAATTGTTGTGTTTTTTCTCACCCACATGACAAAACCAACACAACAAATTGTCAACCATACTGGGAATCAATATCAAATTCCTTGATATTTAAGTCTTGAAAGAAATTCTTTTTAATTGTTTTGATATGCATATACCAAAACCGGCCTAGTCCAGCCTTCCCAAGTCAAAATTCAGAGCCAAGGAAAGAGAATTTCACTTGGAAATTTCTTCCCCAACGCGTGACAGGAAGTGTGTGGATTTCAAGGCACACAGACATGCATTGTGCGCATATTAAAATTCACTACTCTACACATTATATGCATTATCCGCCCTCTACGTGCCTGTCAAAACTACAGCCTGTGCATAAGTTCACTTTTTGCAAATTGTAAGGGTTTTTTTTAGTGGTTTGAGGGCCCATTGCCTTCATATTGTAATTTCCTGCACTTTGTAAAGCAACCAAACTTCACTTAGAGTCCTTTCTCACAATAAAGGTTAGCTAACATAAGCACATAGGGGTAAAAAGAATCATTATTCTTCTCTTTGCTTTGTTTCCACATGGATGGCTCATTTGGCATTTAAAATTTTGAGTTGAAGTTATTGCTTTTTCAAAAAAAATCAATTAATTTGGGACTAGAAATCAATTTTAACCCTCAAGTATGCTCTTCCCCCGCACCCAAGTGTGAACTCTGGAATCAAAAAAGTTGGTTGAAAGGAAATTTCATCTCCCTTAAAAAATCATTAGGAGAGGACAAAGACCCCCTAGGATACCTCTTAGTTTTGGAAATCATCTTAAAACTTTGTAAGGGCCCATACATTCCCACATGTTTGCAATCTTAGGATAGTGATGCAGACCCTATCAGCCCCTCGGGACTGAGATCCGCTTACAGGATCATTCTATATTCCCTTTGAGCCAAATCGTCTCTTTCGGATTCTCTTCTGGAATCCCCTTTCTAATCGATCCATAGGTTCTTTCTCGCGGTTTGCGATCTTGCAAGTTCACGAGTCGTGACTTTTGTCTCTTCCTCTGTGATCCCACGATAATTGAGATCACGAAATAGGTACAATGCTCCCTTTGTCAGTGCCCTTCTTGCGTGACCGTCGGCTAGGCTAAGAACTAGCATCTTTTGCCTCTCATGCCTACATGAGTTCAAAGGTCCAACCTTCGCAGCTTCTTTCCTGAACTCCCGAGAGGAGAGATTTGACCTTTCTCCTCTCGTTCTCGCTACTTGCGACTTCTCGAATCAAAGGCTTGAACCTTCATTCCCTTTTCTCCCGAGTCCCTGAGACGCAAGAGGTCAACGAGTGTTGACTCCTCCAAATGTGTGACGTGTGTCTGTCGGTCCACTTCTAGGGCACACTTTGTGATTCTGCCACATGTCCCTCGTGCAACCTCGACACTTCGCGACTTCACTTCTTGCAACTTTGAGCACCCAAATTTTGGGCTCTCACCCAACGAACCTCCAATTTCTCGAGATACTTTGATCTCTGACACCTGTCCACTCCCAGATGGACGGCTCTGATCACTCGCCACTTCGCTACTCGCCTTTCGCGAGCGATCCAACGACCCTGGTTGATTTGAGTCCTACGGCCCTGATTTCTTTTGAGCTTACGCCTAAGGAAATCTCGTCATAATGTACCTTCTTCTCTACAATATCTGATGGCTCTTGTGACTTCATGAATTCTTCTCAAAGAATTCCGACCGTTTGTTTCTTCCTAGACAATTCCTGCGAATTTAACCAAATATTTCTCCGTGGAACTTGCTCGCCTGCAACGCAAACTTGCTACGCCTCCTATCAACGCTTCAAGGCACCAACCTTCTATGATTTTCTTCAACAGCTGCGAAGACCCTATCCTTCCTGAGATTTCTCCAAATCCAAGTCTTACAGAAGACTCCCGCACGCACTCCTTACGGCGAATCCTTCAATTACTTCAAAGAATTGAAGTCCTTCGACTCTGCGCACTCCCTGCAACAGAAGTCCTTCAACAATTTCTCAGGTTCACAAACTCTAAGACTTTACTCAGCCTGCTCACTCCTTGCATGGCTCATGTGCTCAACTTGCACTTCTGCAAGAATGAGAACAGTTGTTATCTCTCATGAGATTTCAGAGATGAACTCTGAATTCTGTCAATGCACTCCTTGTGGACAAACTTCACTGCACTCCTTGCAGGAATTTTACTCACTCAAGCAGAGAAACAATTGAAACTCATTCCTTCCTCTCTCTCAGACTTCAAACACAAATAATGAAATAATATACATAGCATATAAAGAAAATGTATAATAGAAAGTAAACATCCATGAGCATAACATTCAACATGCATACACAGAGAACAAATATGACACCATGGATTTGAATCAAAGCTCTTTCTATTAATTCAAATCTTGGTACATGGGTGTTTTCAACTACAGATCTCCACTCTCTTCTCTATGCTCTATTCTCTATCTTGAAAATCATAATAATGTTACAAAGATACAAGTGAGGGTGTCTACATCCTGTTTCCCTCTTGTGCTCTAAAACTGTCTAATCTAGAATTAAATTCGATCTACGTACATTCATTACACATAAAGGCTCCTATCTACTATGGACGAGAGTGGATCGCTCAAGGTCCTTTTACAATAATACAAGCATGTCTCCACTTAGTGACTTCATTAATATTTCAAAACATTTTCAAAAAATGTGCTCGGTGCTTTTCCATCTGTCTCTTATCTCCGCGTTGTCTCGATGTTGGCTATGTTTGCACGTCTTGTGATGCTTTTGCATCATACTCCCTCGCTTGAAAATTTTCATGGGCTCCTATCCATGAGCTCACGCATGGTCTGTCCATGCTTTTGGATTTCTTCTTCGTTCTCCCAGCTGGCATCTTCAATTGGATGGCCCTTCCACTTGACCAAGTATTCAAAGTATTTCTTTCGTCTGGTCCTCTTACCAACTCGTTTGTCCAGTATGTGCTCCATCTGTGGCTTTTCTGCAACTGGCATTTGTTTTGTCCACTGAATCTCTGGTTGTTCACTACCTACTTCTGCTTCCTCAACTTTATAAGGGTACAAATCCGAGACATTGAATATCGAATAAATTCTAATCCCATTGGGTAATTCAATCTCATAAGAATTTGCCCCAAACTTCTTCAAGACCTTACATGGTCTGATCTTCTTCATCTTTAGTTTGTTATATGTCCACTTCGGGAACCTTTCCTTTCTCAGATCTGCCAAAATAAAATCACCAACCTCAAATTGAAGTTGTCTCATGTGTTGATATTCTCTACGCTTATACCTGGCTGTGAAGTTCCTTCATCACCTCTGCGAAATCCTCTCCACTAGCACTCCTAGTTGCATTCTGTTCTAAATCTCTCAATTCCAAAACTCCTCTTGGTTGCATCCCATAAAAAATTTGGAATGGACTCTGCCCCGTGCTTTGGTTGATTGAATCATTATAAGAAAATTATCCCTATGGCAAAATATTGTCCCACTGACTGTGGTTCTCTGTCACCAAGCTTCTCAGAAAGTCTCCCAAAATTCTGTTCACAACTTCTATCTGTCCATCCGTCTGAGGATGATAAGTTGAATTGAATGACAATTTCATTCCTAGATTTTTTCATAAGGTCCTCCAAAAGTGTCCTACAAACTTAGTGTCTCGATCCGAAACTATGCTCCTTGGTAAGACGTGAAGTCGAGTGACTTCTTTGAAAAAAAGATTTGTAATGTGAGTTGCGTCACTAGTTTTCTGACACGGTATGAAGTGTGCCATCTTAGAAAATCTATCCACCACCACAAAGATCGAGTCAAACCCTCTTTGTGTTCTCATAAGCCCCAATATGAATTCCATGCTGACTGCATCCCACGTTCTGTCAAGTATGGGTAATGGTTGATAAAATCTTGCATTTTGCCTCTTCCCTTTTGACTGCTGACAAATTCTACATCTATCCATGAATCTTTTGATGTCTTCTCTCATTCATGGCCAAAAATATGATTCGTATTTTCATGACCGAAATGCCCGGCCAATCCTCCACTATGTTTCTCCTTCAACAAATTCTCCCTCATGGAGCACTTTGGAATACAAAGTTGATTACCCTTAAATAGTAATCCTTCCTCGATCATGTATTTTATCCATTGACCTCTGTCCCTGAGAATTGGATTCTCAGCTACTTCATACACCTCCTTAAAATCTAGATCATCTATGTACATGTCCCTGAGATCATCAAAACCCAGTGTTTTGACTCTGAACTCCTGCAACAGCAAGCATTTCCTGCTCAAAGCATCAACAACTTTGTTAGCAGTTCCAGAAATATGCTTAATTACAAAAGTAAAGTTCTACATGTATTCAACCCATTTAACATGTCTTTGATTCAACTTCTCCTATTGAGTCACAAATTGCAAAGCATGATTGTCACTGTATAAGACAAACTCCTTGGGAAGCAAATAGTGTCTCCACTTCTTCAGTGCCTGAATAATAACATAGAACTTGTCATACGTGGATTATTTCACTTTCGCTTCATTCAGCTTCTCGCTGAAGTATGCTATCGGCATGTCTCATTGGCTCAAGACTGCCCCTATTGCAAATCCACTTGCATCACATTTTACTTGAAATGTCTTTTGGAAATCAGGCAACACCAAACTTGGTTGTTCTGTGATTTTCCTTTTCAGCAAATTGAAGCTTTTCTCAGCCTCTTCTGTCAAGTGAAAAGACTTGTGTCTCTTCTTCACTGTGTCCATCATCGATGCACTAATTCCACTGAAATTTCTGATGAACTTCTGGTAGAAACTAGCCAATCCGTGAAAAATTCGAACTTCAAAGATATTCTTTGGTGATGGCCAATTCTTAATTACATCCACCTTATCTGGATCCATCCTCAACTTATCTGCAGAAATAAAAAACACCAAATAAATGAGCTTTGTCTTCATGAATAAGAATTTCTTCATGTTTATCAGCAGCTTCTCTTGTTGTAACCTCTTCATCACTGTAGCCAAATGTTTCAGATGCTCTGCCTCTGTTTTACTGAAAATCAGTATGTCATCAAGATACACAATGACAAATTTTTCGATGAAATCCTTCAGGACTTCATTCATCAATCTCATGAAAGTACTTGGTGCGTTTGTTAAGCCAAACGACATAACAAGCCATTCATACAACCCTTCATTAGTCTTGAAGGTTGTCTTCCATTCATCACCTTCTCTCATACGAATCTGGTGATATCCACTTTTCAAATCAATCTTCGAAAAAAATTTGGCTCCACTCAAGCAATCCATCAGATCATCCATCCTTGGCAATGGAAATCTGTACCTGATGGTTATTTTGTTGATTTCCCTCGAGTCAGTACACATCCTCTAGCCTCCACCTTACTTTGGACTGAGTACTGTCAGAACAACACACAGACTCAAGATTTCTCTGACCAAACCTTTGTCCAACAAATCCTGGACTTGTCTTTTGACCTTTTCATTCTCCTGCGGCGTCAATATGTATGCTACTTTGTTTGGAAAACTAGCTCCAGGTATGAGATCAATTTGATGACTTGTACTTCTAATCGGTGGCAACGAACGAGGTAGTTCGTCCACTACTATGTCAGCGAACTCTTCCAGTAGTTCCTGAACCTCTTCTGGTAAATCATCTACCCTTGTGCCAGTTAAAACAATCTTTGGCTTCCTGACCACAATGAATTGTAGTTCCTCTTTCTTCTTAACCTCTGTAAGAAGTTCCTTCCCACTCATGAGAAGTACAATGTTGCTCACCTCCGGTTTTATTTCTTTATCTTTGATCGGCAATAGCATGTGAGTTCTCCCATTTTTCTCTAGGGTGTATGTGTTCATTCTCCCATCATGAATCACATTCTTGTCATATTGCCACGGTCTACCCAGCAATAGATGACAAACATCCATAGGAATAACATCACAGAGTATTTCATCTTTATACCCTCCTATTTTAAACTCAACTAAACATTGCTTAGTGACATTTACCTGATGTCCTTTTTGTAACCACAAAACTCTGTATGGGCTTGGATGATCAATCATCTCCAGCTCTAGTTTTTCTACAATCTCCGTTGAAACGAGATTATCTGTGCTACCACTGTCCACAATGACATTGCATACCCTGTCCTTGGTTTTGCAAGCAGTCCAAAAAAGTTTGTTCCTTTGGACCGAACTCTCCACTTCCTTCTCTGGTGTTAAAAGAACTTTTTGCATCATCAACGATCTTTTGCCTTCAGCATCCTCTCCCTCACCATCTCGCCTCTATGCTTCAGCAATTTGAGTCTCTCTTTCATCTTTCTTCTTGTCTGGACATTCATAAGACTTGTGTCCGACCTTTCCACACGTGAAGCATTTTATCACTCCACCTCTTCCTCTTCCTTTACCTCTAGTACGAGGAAAAATGTTGTTATCAGCATACTCTCCTCTCTGATCAACATACTACCTTCTCTTTCCAGCATATTTCCCTTTCTGTGAGCTTCCACCTCTCTCAATCTGAGGTTTCTTCCATTCTTCCTTAGGCTTCTGATTTCTATCTTAGACAACTGATTTGCCCCTGGCTTGACTTCTGCCTCGGCCTCTTTGACCTTTTTTTCGGCTCATCTTCTCTTCTTCCTTTAGAGCCATTTGATAAGCATCTTTCACTATTTGGATGGTCATCATGCTCATCTCATCTTGAATTTCGTATCTCAGGCCATTCATATACCTAGCAACCATTTCATCATTACTTTCATGATGACCTGCTCTAATGTTCAGCCTGTAGAACTCTTCAGTATATTCCTTCACTGACATCAGCTTCTGTCTCAAATTTTGCATTCTTTGAAACAGAGTAATCTGGTAATCCCTGGGAATGAATTTCACCTTCATCTTTGCGATCATCCTATCCCAACTCTTGATTTTTTGCTTACCTTGGCAGCGTCTGTCAGCTTGCAGTTCATCCCACCACAATGTTGCATGTCCTTTAAGTCTCGTGATAGAATGTTTGACCTTCTTGTCTTCTTCGACATATTCATAGTCAAAATATGTGTCTAGAGCTCTAATCCAATCTAGAAGCTCTTCGGCATCCAGGTTTCCCTCATAAACTGGAATGTCTATTTTGGCTCTTTCACTCATTCTTGCAACAACTCTAATCAAGCATTCATTTGCTGCATCTTCTGTTGCAATTTCTTCTTCTTCATGTCTAGTGTCATCTTCACTTTCGGACTCACTGACATCTCCAATATCAGTTGTGCACCTTTGTTTTATTTCCACATCCACGAGTCTGGTGTGAATGTCATGTATATCTCTTTCTACTTCTGGATTCTGCACCTACCTGCCCCTTCCTTCTGGCATTTCCCTTTCCTCTGGTGGATCGGGTGTTTGTCTATCTATTCTTCTCGGTGGCATGGTGAATCTTCATTTTCCCTGCTTTAGAAAGCAAAGAAATATTTCTGTGCTCTGATACCACTTGACGCAGACCCTATCGGCCTCTGGGGACCAAGATCCGCTTACAGGATCGTTCTATATGCCCTTCGAGCCGAATCGGTTCTTTCATATTCTCTTCTAGAATCCCCTTTCTAATCGATCCACAGGCTCTTTCTCGCGGTTCGTGAACTCGCAAGTTCGCGATTCGTGACTTTCGTCTCTTCCTCTACGATCCCATGATAACCAAGATCACGAAATAGGTACAACGCTCCCTTTGTCAGTGTCCTCCTTGCACGACCGCCGGCTAGGCTAAGCACTAGCACCTTTCACCTCTTGCGCCTACATGAGTTCAAAGGTCCAACCTTCGCACCTCCTTTCCCGAACTCCTGAGAGGCGAGATTTGACCTTTCTCCTCTCATTCTCGCCACTCACGACTTCGCGAATCGAAGGCTCGAACCTTCATTCCCTTTTCTCTCGAGTCCCTGAGACAGAAGAGGTCAACGGGTGTTGACTCCTCCAAATGTGTGATGTGTGTCTGTCGGTCCACTTCCAAGGCCCACTTCGTGATTCTGCCACATGTCCCTCGTGCAACCTTAGCACTTCGTGACTTCTCTTCTCGCAACTTCGAGCACCCAAATTTTGGGTACTCACTCGGCGAACCTCCAAGTTTGCGAGATCCTTTGATCTCTGACACCTGTCCACTACCATATGGACAGCTCTGATCCACTCGCCACTTCGCTACTCGCCTTTCACGAGCAATCCAATGGCCCTAGCTGACTTGGATCCTACAACCTTGATTTCTTCTGAGCTTACGCTTGAGGAAAGCTCGTCATAATGTACCTGCTTCTCTGCAAGATCTGACGACTCTTGTGACTTCGCAAATTCTTCTCAAAGAATTCCGACCATCCATTTCTTCCTGGACAATTCCTGCGAATTTAACCAAATATTTCTCCGTGGAACTTACCCTCCTGCAACGCAAACTTTCTACGCCTCCTTTCAATGCTTCAAGGCACCAACCTTCTGTGTTTTTCTTCAAAAACTGCGAAGACCCTATCCTTCCTGAGCTTTCTCCAATTCCGAGTCTTAAAGAAGACTCCCGCATGCACTCCTTACGGTGAATCCTTCAATTACTTCAAAGAATTGAAGTCCTTCGACTCTGCACACTCCCTGCAGTAGTAGTCCTTCAACAATTTCTCAGGTTCACAAACTCTAAGACTTTACTCGGCCTGCGCACACCTTGCATGGATCCTATGCTCAACTTTCACTTCCGCAAGAATGAGAACAATTATTATCCCTCCTAAGCTTTTAGAGATGAACTCTGACTTCTGTCAACGCACTCTTTGCAGACAAACTTCATTGCACTCTTTGCAAGAATTTTACTCACTCAGGTAGAGAAACAATTGAAACCCATTCCTTCCTCTCTCTCAAACTTCAAACACAAATCATGAAATCATATACATAGCATATAAAGCAAATGTATAAAAGAAAGTAAACATCCATGAGCATAACATTCAACATGCATACACAGAGAACAAATACGACACCATGGATTTGAATTGAAGCTCTTTCTATTAATTCAAATCTCTGTACATGGGTGTTTTCAACAACAGCTCTTCGCTCTCTTCTCTATGCTCTATGCTCTATCTTGACAATCATAATAATGTTACAAAGATACAAGTGAGGGTGTCTATATCTCGTTTCTCTCTTGCGCTCCTATCTACTATGGACGAGAGCGTATCACTCAAGGTCATTTTACAATAATACAAGCATGCCTCCACTTAATGACTTCATTAATATTTCAAAATATTTTCAAAAAATGTGCTCGGTGCTTTTCTAGCTGTCTCTTATCTACGCGTTGTCTCGTTGTTGGCTATGTTTTCACGTCTTGAGATGCTCCTGCATCAGATAGTTTCTAAATACTCTATTAGTTTAGACAACACTCTAGGAAAGTTTAAAAKATCGAGTAATGGGCCCATACATACCTACATGTCTAAAATTCTAGGATAGTTTCAAAATATTTCTTAGTATAGACAACATTCTAGGGAGTTTAAAGGATTTGTAAGGACCCATATGTCCACATTGTTAGTTCTTTAGGGCTTTAAATATTTCGCAAGGTTGTACCAAAGAAACATAGTAAGCTAGGTATGGAGATTTGTAAGGACCACATGCAGTCCACATGTTGCAATATTACACTTAACTTATTAAAAAAATTTGCAACACTTTTCACTTTCTTCCACACAAAGGCACTCATCACACACATAATTTCTATTAGAATAGTGGAGGTTGAAGTAGGCTTTCTTTTTTAGTACTCACAAAGTAGGATCTTAGGGGTAGGCATCCAAATAACCCCCCGTTATCAGGTTCTCACATTTTGAAACAATAGAAGTTGAGAATAGAGATCTTTCAAATCCTCCAAGTCAAGTTTTCTTATACCATAAGGAAGGGAAATACTCGTGAAGGGTCGAAGGCCGAGGTCCGGTTGTTCTGTGTATCACTCCTTGAGTCACCCAAATCTTGTGAAGGAATCTAACCCGTGACCCATTTCTTAAGTCAAAAATCTAAATGTCGCACTTTGACCAAGGTACTTAGTGGCCAAATATAGGATATCTACCCAGGTGGCGGTTGTGGGCTGCAATCACACCTTGATCAGATATTTTGTGGCCATTGGGAAATATCACCATCTTTTTCGAGATATGCACCCTCTACCCCTCATTATAACTGATTACTTCAACCTTCACTAATTCCTCTTTCGGTGGCTTCAAACCCCACTGTTGAGTGTTATTGGAAGGCTCGGTGCTAAATTTAGAGGAAGGATGATAAGTGTTTTAGGACACGAGAATTTGTTTTAGTTGTTCCCCCACACGGACAAAATCTACCTATCCACATGCTTGTTTATTTACAGTTGATTTATGTATGATGTTCATTTGATTACATGCAATTGTGAATTATACTATTTTGTGAAGGTCAAAAAGCTCTTGTTCATTTATTTTTCTCTTGTCACCATTTGCACACATTAACTTTGCTAGTCGAAACCATAGGGGAACCATAGAATCCATGTCGTTCTAGAAGCTTATGGAATCTCCCTCCTATTCTAGGAGGAGTCCCTAGTCTCGCTAACTCATCAACTCAATCATCTCACACCCCAGTGAGTGCTACATTTTTAGGATCAACTTTGCTTGGGTCAAATACCCATGGTCATCCATCTATTAGTTCTCATTCACAAGGAGGCGGTGGTCAAACTTCTTCTCAAGGAGGAAGTACAAACCCACCAAATCCCTCTCAAGGGACAGGTCCATTACCTACACACACAATGGTTGGAAATAATCCCCCACCAAATCTCCATATTCCATACTTGGCATCCCTCAACATTCCTGATTTAACCAAACTCATGAATCATCCCATTTTGTATGATGCAACTTGGTCCAATATGCCTACAATATTTCCTTCAGATATTCCAAAGTTTGAAGGAAAACCAGGGGAAGATCCTGCCAACCATGTTATTGTTGATGATTGCATCTACGTCAGACATCCTCACGAACACAAACCTGAGAGAGAGCCCCTGAGAGGCGTGTGTGGTTCCTATATGAGACAGAGCTAGAATGTAGAGATGGAATCCTCCTTACAGAGAGTTGAGAATAACTCCAGATGATTCTCCTATGTAACACAATGAGAAAGGAGATCTACAGAGTTGGACGTGCCTATGGCTGAGCACAAGGTGAACGTGTAAAATCCCATAGTGTTGGTTGCATCGTCATGAGACAGAGATGAAGATGATGTATTAGCCTCCTATGAGAAGATAGTTGATGATGAACTCTAGATGGTTGTCCTCTGTAATGAAGTGGAAAAGAAGATATGTTGAGTGGACGTGTTTGCGGACAAGCACAGGTGAACTTCATCCTAGTGGTTGAACACTAGTGAGTGTGATTCTTCTGTGTAATGCAGTGAGCTAGAGATATGGAAATCCCTATGGATATGCCCCTAGTGGTTGAGAACTAGTGGGTGTATGAGATCCCTTGCTATATTGTTCAAAGAGTCGACCTTCCTGTAACCCTAATTGTAATGTAAAGGGTACAAGTCGGCCTCACCTTAATGTAAAAGATAATTAATGTAAAAGATAAATAATATAAATGATAATTAATATGGAAATTATTAATTATATTTTGAGTTATTGAGGTCGGCCCTATTGTGCCAATAGACACATCATTTGATGTGACAAGTCTTATATAAATAAAGGTGGATCCCCATTGAGGAAACACACTTATCATTGTGTCATCTCATAATTTCAGAAGTTGTGGTTTGAAATTATAAAAATTATAGCACCCTCTTCTGTGCTAGGTTTGGTAATGGTGTGGGAGATCTTTTTCTTGAGGAATATAGAAAAGGATTGGCTAGATTTTCTTCCCTTGTTGAGAAGGGTTTCCCAGGATATTTCTTGTGTTCTTGTGCATGGTTATTCTTCTTGTGATATTGATTTGATACAATAGTTATGGTTCAAGTTATAGTTAAACAAAAAATTTAAAGAAGATACATAAGCCATAGCTCATTGAAAATCTAACATGGTTTCAGAGCAAGTCTTGAAGAATACCACTTGCTCAAGATTGAAAGAAGACCGTGGTCACCTAAAGACTTCTAAACCTTTGCTGCTTAGACCTGGCCGAGCCTTGGTGAGTGCTTAAAAGTAAAAAGAGGCCCTCTAGGGTTGCCACCGAACAGACCTACAGCGGACTCAAAACTTCCAAGCTGCCGCAGCTAGAAAGGGCCATGGACTTCACCAAACCTGTGAAATTTGATCTATTTGATCGGTCTGCAAGCCAAATCCTTCGTTTGTGCGTTTGTTGTTCATCGTGAGAACGCAGGAAGGAGATCCGTCCTTTGATTTGATTCGACTTGTTGTGGGTATTTAGATTGATCACAGCAGAGGAGAACGACTCTTTTTTTTCGATATTCATATTGGCGTTTATGGTTTTATTTTTGGTGCCATACACTATCCATCGAGTGGCGAATGCCACGTGGAAAAAGTCCAGGAGCATTCACTTCCATTGTTCCGTCTGCTTACGCTCTGAAACATACCGCACATCCGTGGCCAAGAAGATCTCGAAATTTTCAACTTGTAGTAACTTCACGCTTCTTCTGTTGTGGGCGATAATGCTCTTTCTCGTCTATTATGTCGAGCATATTACTCACGAGATACAGGGTGGCAGTTGACGCAGCCTCGGGAATATTGGCTCAGAATGACCTAATCGCACTCGCATTTCCTCTCGTTGGGGTTGGGGTACTGTTATTGCTCCAGTGTTCGAGTTCTGGGCCGGCGCACTCCCCAAGGGACCCTCAAATAGTCGAAGTCATCATGGCCTCTTGATATAGAAGAAAACTGCATAGTATTTTCTATAGAAACCCTTGCCTCCGATAAAATTCCATATTTTCTCACGCTAGCTATATACAGCATACAAATACGACATTCCGTATTTTTTTTTTTAAAGAGTACGGGGATTAGCTTCCTATTTCTTGTTTAATGAATGAAATCATATAACTGTCTACACATTGTTTATATCATATGATATATATTGGATCGATTTCCATTGAGTGAAGTTCTCAAGTCTATACTGGTATTTTTTGCTAATTTTTTGAGTCTTCAAATTTTAAGCTATTGATCGAATACAGAACAGTGGCAGGTACGGTCATGGCCAAACGCGAGCTTTCAAGCACTACAAAGAACCTGAATCAAACATAGAAGGATGTGGATGGCTTGCCTAAGTCCATTCAAGATATTGGCGAGAAGAATGGACCAGATTCAAAAGACAACTGTAGTGATTGCTTGAAATGTTTGGTCTTAAATATTTGTGCTAGCAGCTCAAGGTAATTTTGTTGAAATAATGTAACTGTGAAGAGCATTCTTATTATTATTTTATTATTGGATTAAATCCTCATTGCGGATTAATCATGTCATTATTATTATTATTGTTATTGGATTAATCTCCATTGAGGATTAATCACGTCGGTAATTGTATAAGGACCAAATCCCCTTTTGTGGATTGGTCATCGGACAATTACAAAGAACAGAATAAGAAGTCGGCCCCAACAATTATAATGGAAGACCCAGAATTAATTAAAGGTGGGTTTACCCACCCAGAGTGAGAGGTTGGCCCTGCCAGTTGTGACCTTTCACACGTGTCAGTCTGATATAAATAAGAGGCTAGCGCCTTACTTCAAACACACAACTCACTTGCTCATTTCTCTTATGAGGCAAGCTGCAATTACTAGAGAGAGGAGGAGAAGAGTGGCGCATCTCTTGGGGAGGACTTTCTATATTGGTTTGAGTTATCTCTTGAACATTGTATAAGCTATTTATGATAAGGAAGTTTTTTCTGGGTTTTCTTCCCCTAGAGGGTTTCCCAGGATAAATGTTGTGTCTCTTGTGAATGTGTATTTCTCAGTGATCTTGTTCTTATTATGCTCTTATCTATTGAAATGAAAAGAACTATAATAATGGCATAAACATTAACATGGTTTCAGAGCCAACCTGAAGAAATCATTATTTGCAAGAGGAAAAATGTCACTGTTGCAGCGCCTGCAAATTAGGGTTTTGAAAAAGTACCTCTTTTCAGGCCCCTAACCTCCTAGAAAGTTGCGCCCTCCCCCAAGGATCAATTTGGCACCTAGAGCGCACATTTTCAGTGGCTGGATCTCTTGGAAAGTGAAACCCTAGTTTCACTAGTGTACCAGAAAACCATATCTAGAAGTACCAGAAGCACCAGTCCAGAAATCCGCAGATCAAATTTGACGGGGTAAAATTTGGATTTTCTCAGATCCGAGGACACTAGGCTACTCGCCTCAGCCAAGCACACCTCTTGGTAAGGTCAAAATTTGATTTCAAGCACTTTCACTTTTTTGGTTATTTTTGTTGCTAAAAGTACAAGATGTCTGCAAGCACAAAGCTTGTTGAGAAATTAGAAGGCATAGACAACTTTTGTGCCTGGAAGTATAGGATCGGTCTGATTCTTGCAGAGATTAACCTATCAAGATTTATCAAAGAAGAAGTGGAGGAACCTGAAGATGTCGTAGAGAAAGCGAAGCATCAGAAGGACTCAATCAGGGCTCAAAGAATCATTGCAGATTCAATCAAAGACCACCTGATCCTGTATGTATCGACAAAGAAAACCCCGAAGGAGATGTTTGATGCTCTAAGCAAACTATATGAAGCAAAGAACATCAATCAAAAGATGAATCTCAGAACTCAGTTGAAGAATACCAAGATTCTGAAAGGAGAAATGATTCAAGAATATTTCTCCCAAATCTTCGAAATAAAAAAAAAAAAAGTTGAAAGTGATTGGAGACACCATCGACGAAGACGAATTTGTAATAACCTCCCTAATTGGTCTAACAAGACCTTGGGATGCATTCATCCAGTGAGTATGCAGCAGAAAGGAAAAACTACAGTTTGAAAGCCTATGGGAAGAATGCACCCAAGAAGAGACAAAGGTAGCCAACCCTGAAACACTACTAGCAAGGGACGATGATCAAGCCCTAGCTACTCATACAAAAGGAGGAAGGAAGAAACCCTACTTCAAAAGGGAATCTCATAGAGAACCGCAACCATCAAACAAGTTCAACAACCAAGAATCTCATTCAAGAATTTTCAGAAGAAAGGACAACGCAAGGGACAAGATCTCTCATCTATACAATGTTATCATTGTGATAAGATGGGACACAAGGCAAATAATTGTCCAGTTAGAAGAGAAGAGTACAAGAGGAAGCACAAAAGGAAACATCCTCACATTGCCGAAGATGAAGAACCACCTATGAAGATGATTAAGGACCATGTCTTGATCTTAGCTCTCTCAGGATCTGTATCACCTGGAGAGAACACATGGCTCATTGATAGCGGTGCATCAAAGCATATGACGGGTAAGAAAAATACTCTCTCTTGTATTTCAGAAAAGAGATGTTCTTAGAAAGTAACTCTTGGAGATGATTATCAATATCCCATCAAGGGAATAGGAGAATCAAACTACAAGCTAGAGTCAGAAAACTCAATAACAATGAAGGACGTACTCTATGTACCGGGCTTAAAGAAGAACTTACTCTCCATATCATCTTTAGACAAGAAAGGCTATAGAGTTGCCTTCATAGATGGAGAAGTTCTTATGTGGGCTAAGGGAGAAACCTTAAATGAAGCAATCGTCATCGGAAGTGAAAAAAATGGTTTATATAAGCTGAAGGGTCACCCAGAAACTACTATGACCCATGCCATCGAAAATTCATGCGAACTTTGGCATTGAAGATTGGCCCACATCAACTATAAGGCGCTACCTTACATATGAAAAGCTGTCACAGGTTTACCAGAACTCAAGGTTGATCAGGAAGGCATATGCAATGGATGTGCGCAAGGGAAGAACATCAAGAACCCCTTTCCAAAGAGGGACAACAAAGCAGAAGGAGCATTGGAACTCATTCATTCTGACATGTGTGTCCCAATGCCATCATCCTCCATTAACGGATATGTATACTATGTATCATTTATTGATGATTATTCTCGTAAGACTTCGATACATTTCTTAAAATCTAAAGATGAAGTATTCAGTAAATTCAAGGAATTCAAAGCCTTGATAGAGAATCTTTTCGAAAGAAATATTAAGATACTCAGGTCAGATAATGGAGGAGAATATACCTTGAAGGAGTTCGTAAGCTTCTGCAGAGATGTCGGGATCAAGAGGGAACTAACTACTCCCTATAATCCCCAACAAAACAGTGTAGCTAAAAGGAAGAACAGAACGATTATGGAAGCTGTGAAGACCATGATTCACAATCAATATCTTCCTATGTGTTTATGGGAAGAAGAAGCTATGGTAGTTGTTTATGTGCAGAACAGACTATCCCATAGTGCACTTGGGTTCAAGACCCCAGAAGAAATGTTCACCGGAAAGAAGCCAGAGGTAAGACATCTCAAAATATTTGGGTGTCCAGTGTTTATCCATATACAGAAAGAGAAAAGAAACAAGTTGGAACCCTCTGGAAAGAAGGAAATATTTGTGGGATACTGTGAGGTATCCAAAGCCTTTATAATCTACATACCTGGTCACCGCCATATTGAGATCAGCAGGGACGTGACCTTTGATGAAGAAGCTGCACTTAATAAATCGAGAAGATGCTAGCTTGAAGAGGTATATGAAGAGGAACCTATAAATCCCAGGATGACAGAGTCTGTGAGGGAAGTTCCTAGAACTGCAGAACCTGTAAGGGAAGTCATAGCTTCCCCTGATGAGGAGACTCCTGCAGATCATGATATAACAGAAGTTCAAGAACCTCCTCAAATGACCTTCTCCCATAAAAGAAATCATGCTTGGGAAAGAGATCTTATTCAAGATGGAGAGAAGTATGGTGTTCCAGAAGGAATGACGAGACATGTGAAGAGACCAAAGCCATTCTCCAGTTACACGGCTTTGATGTGCAATCTACTTGATGAAGAACCCACATGTTTTGAAGAGGCCATCTAGAAGAAGGAATGAGCATATGCCATGACAGAGGAATACCAATCTAATAAAGAATGATGTATGGGAAATAGTTCCCAGACCAAAAAGTAAGGATGTGGTATCATCAAAATGGCTCTTCAAGATAAAACATGCTGCTAATGGAAGTATTGAGAAATATAAAGAAAAATTTGTCGCTCGTGGATTTTCCTAGAAGAAAGGAATTGACTATGAAGAGACATTCACTCCTGTGGCCAGATACACTTCGATCAGAACCATTATAGCTCTTGTTGCCAAGATGAAATGAAAGCTGCACCGGATGGATGTGAAGACAGCTTTTGTGAATGGTGTTATCGAAGAGGAAGTGTATATAGAGCAACCCCAAGGATTTGAGGTTGAAAACAGGAAGTCTCTCGATTGAAGAAAGCCTTATACAGATTGAAGAAAGCTCCCAAAGCTTGGTATGGCCATATAGACAGTTTCTTGACGAGCTTGGGCTTTACCAAGAGTAAAGCAGATTCAAATCTCTACTTCAAGATCATGGAGAATGAACTAGTAATACTATTACTGTATGTGGATTACTTATTCTTAACTGGAGAAGAAAAGCTCATCGTTGAATGTAAACAGAGACTTGCCATAGAATTTGAAATGAAATACCTTGGCATAATGCATTACTTCTTAGGTCTTGAGGTATGGCAGAGTCCGAAAAGAATCTTCCTTAACAAGGGGAAGTACACGGTCGAAATCTTAAAGAGATTCAACATGCTAGAATGCAAGTCCATGAATACTCCCATGGAAGCAAAGCTGAATTTGTTGGTCGATACTTCGTCGGATTTGATAGATGCCACTCTGTAAAGACATATTATTAGATCATTGATGTACCTGATGAACACCAGACCAGACATCTGTTTTGCAGTGAACACCTTGAGTCAGTTTCTGGTAGAGCCCAGACATGTTCATTTAGTGGTTGCAAAACATGTGATGAGGTACCTTAAAGGTACAATGGATTATGGTCTCAGCTATGATGGAGATCATGACTTCACATTGAGTGGATATACTGATGCAGATTGGGCAGGAAGTGTTGCTGACAGAAAAATCACTTCCAGATGTTGTTTCAGTTTGAGATTAGCTATGATCTTGTGGCAGAGTAGGAAGCAATCTAGTATTTCTCTCAGCACAATGGAAGCAGAGTACATTGCCGCATGTTCTGCTAGCTAGGAAGCTATATGGCTTCGAAATTTGTTGATAGGCCTATTTGATTTGGAGATGAGAGCAACCGCGATTCTATTTGACAATCAAAGTTGTATTAAAATGACAGAGAATCCTATGTTCCACGACAGGTCGAAGCACATAGAGATCCGATATCATTTCATCCGCAACATGGTACAGAGAGGAGCCTTGAAGCTCCAGTACATTATCACGGATGAACAGGTTGTTGATGTATTGACTAAGCTTCTATCTTGTGTAAAGTTTGAACACTTTCGAGATAAGCTTGGTATTTTCCGAAAGGACCCTCCCTGAAAGGGGGAGTAGATGTATTCCTTGCTTCTTACCTCACTGTTAGACGTAAAGAAAGATGAGTCATTCTTCTGACCTCGTTGTTAGATGTAAAGCATGACACCGTGTAATCCTTGCTTCTGACCTCACTATTAGACGTAAAGAAAGATGAGTCATGCTTCTGACCTCGTTGTTAGACATAAAGCATGACGCCGTGTGATCCTTGCTTCTAACCTCGTTGTTAGACGTAAAGCAAGATGAGTTATGCTTATGACCTAGTTGTTATACGTAAAGCAAGATGATTCCTTTCTTATGACCTCATTGTTAGACGTAAAGCGAGATGTTGATGTGTTCCTTGCTTCTGACCTCGTTGTTAGACATAAAGCAAGATGAGTCGTGCTTCTGACCTAATTGTTAGACATAAAGCATTACGTTGTGATTCCTCGCTTCTGACCTAGTTGTTAGATGTAAAGCGAGATGATGATATTACTTGCTTCTGACCTAGTTGTTAGACATAAAGCAATATGTGACTGACACTGAGCTACTAGCTTAACCGTTATGACATTGAGATAGTGTAGTACTGTGATGTGCTAGCCTAGTGCTGTGATGAGGTATCATTTTTACTGATACATATTTGATGCAGATGATGATAGCATTCCTTCAAGAATGATGATGATGTTGCTGAAGAAAACTTTCGATGACTCGTAAATGTGCTAGACAATGGTTCAAGATGATATTGACGATACTGTCCTCCATATGCCACTGATGATGTAGAACTCTCTCGCCTGATGTTGATGAAGAATACCCTTCTTGTTAAGGGGGAGTGTTGAAAAAATGTAACTGTGAAGAGCATTCTTCTTATTATTTTATTATTGGATTAAATCCCCATTGCAGATTAATCATGTCATTATTATTATTATTGTTATTGGATTAATCCCCATTGAGGATTAATCATGTCGGTAATTGTATAAGGACCAAATCCCCTTTTGTGGATTGGTCAT
>ML776605.1:1736256-1782456 GCA_009831015.1 Picea engelmannii
GACAGAATAAGAAGTCGTCCCCAACAGTTATAATGGAAGACCCAGAATTAATTAAAGGTGGGTTTACCCACCCAGAGTGAGAGGTCGACCCTGCCAGTTGTGACCTTTCACACATGCCAGTCTGATATAAATAAGAGGCTAGCACATCACTTCAAACACACAAATCACTTGCTCATTTCTCTTATGAGGAAAGCTGCAATTACCAGAGAGAGGAGGAGAAGAGTGGCACATCTCTTGGGGAGGACTTTCTGTATTGGTTTGAGTTATCTCTTGAACATTGTATAAGCTATTTATGATAAGGAAGTTTTTGCTGGGTTTTCTTCCCCTAGAGGGTTTCCCAGGATAAATGTTGTGTCTCTTGTGAATGTGTGTTTCTCAGTGATATTGTTCTTATTATGCTCTTATCTATTGAAATGCAAAGAACTATAATAATGGCATAAACGTCAACAAATTTCAGACAATCAAGACATTGGTTGACAACAAAGAGGTTCTCATTATTACTTGTGTCACCTACAAACAACAAAAAAACATTGATTACAATATTGAGCTACAAGGTTGATGCAGAGACTTGTATAGTACAAGGAGGCTACAAGGAAAACAAGCAAGAAATGTCATAGATCATCATGACATTGACAAACAAGCAGAACCTTCAATGGTGTACACTCTCAGGTATGCACTTGTATATATATATATATATATATATATATATATATATATATATATATATATATATATATATATATATTATTTTCATCATTAACATAAGGGTACTTGCAAGAGGAAGGATATCAGTGCATCCAAAGGAGAAACACAGTGGAAGCATAGACTCCAGGTTTGATTGTTTTAATTATCATGCTACGTTACAAGTAGGTGTTGAAGTTGTGACAAACAATCCTTAAATTGTTTTGATTCTAGAGATGTACTCATGAGTCTACTCTAGGAGATATTTTTTGTCTTGTTTTCTTTCATTTGTTTCCTTGTTCCATGTAGGTTAACAAAAAAGGAATATGTTTTTACTTCAAGACTTCAGAGGGAGTCAAAACTAATTGAGAAGAAGGAAAATACAAATACCTTTTCCCCCTCGGTAGTTCAGAGGGAGACAACCATTGACATAGTTGATCTAGTTGTTCCAGTTGATATCCCTAGGATCCTTACACTAGACCATAAAAGGGTTGTTTGGACTTGAAAAACTCTACAAGAGGAAGAAATACATGAAACTAATGGAAATGTCGAGAAATACAAAATGAGACTTGTAGTCAAAGGATACTCACAAGAAGAGGGAGTGAACTATGATGAGATATATTGATTCAGTAGACCGATGCACTCACATATGTACTACCATCCATGAGTTGGAAACTACATCAGATAGATGGATTCTTGATGAAATTTGGGTTTAAGAAAGAGTGTTTTTGATCCAAACCTATACTATTACATTGTTGGTGTCGAGAACCTGATTTTGATGACTTTTTCAAGAAATCATGTTGTTACAAACAAGATTTGACTTCTGAATTCGAGATGAAGGATATGAGTATGATGCACTACTTCTTGGGACAAGAAGTATGATAGAGGACCAATGATATTTTTCCTGATTCAAGGAAAATATACAGTGAGAATAATTAAAGAAGTTCAATATGAAAGAATGCAAATCCACCATAATGGATTTGAAGAAAAAGATTGATGATGATATAGATGAGATTGATCCACAACTGATTGGATCACTGGTGTATCTGGTTAACACCAGACTTGATTCATGATATGTAGTGATTGTACTTATTCATTCCATGAGTCAATCAAGACAGACTCACTAGACAACAACAAAACATGTATTGTGATATATACGAGGCAAAGTTGGATTTGGCCTGAGATATCCCTCAAATGTGAACTTGAGTTTGCAGGATATGCCGATACAGATTGAGAAGAGAGTACAATAGACCAGAAGATAACATTTGGTTGTTGTTTTACCATGAAGGTTGTCATGGTTTCCTGGTGCAGCAGGAAACAAATCTCTTTGGCCTTGAATACCAAATAAGAAGAGTATATATCATTAAGTGTGTGAAGCAGTGTGGCTTCATAAACTTCTGACATATTTACTTGATCATGAGATGGATTCTATGATTATAACCAGAGTTGTGTGAATCTCTTTGAGAAACTTGTGTTTCATGATCGATCGAAACACGTTGAGATAAAATATCTTTTTCAAAGACATGATGAAGAGGAAAGCAATACACATGTCGTACATTCCTACACATGAGCAGATTGCAAACATCTTCACCAAACTGGCCTGGTGAATAATACCTCTCTAATTAAGAGGGAGTGTTGATGACTATAGCCAAGACAAAGTTCGATCACTTCCATGCGATACCTGGACTAATGGAGAATGCCTCCCTAGCTGAGAGGGAGTGTTGATGATTGTGGCTACATGAGACATCCTCTAGGACACAAACCTGAGAGAGAGCCCCTGAGAGGGGTGTGTGGTTCCTATTTGAGACAAAGTTGGAATGTAGATATGGCCTCCTCCTTACAGAGAGTTGATAAGAAATCTAGATGATTCTCTTGTATAATGTAGTGAGAAAGGATATATGCAGAGTTGGACGTGTTTGTGGCTGAGCACAAGGTGAATGTGTGAAATCCCAAAGTGTTGGGTGCATCATCATCAGAAAGAGATGAAGATGATGTATTGGCCTCCTCTCAGCAGAGAGTTGATAATGAACTCCATATGACTCTCTTTTGTAATGCAGTGGGAAAGAAGGTATGTTGAGTGGACGTGTCTGTGGACGAGCATAAGTGAACGTGATCCTAATGGCTGAGCACTAGTGACCATGGTTCTTTAGTGTAATGTAGTGAGCCAAAGATATGGGCATCCCTATGGATGTGCCCCTAGTGGCTAAGCACTAGTGGGTGTATGAGATCCCTTGTTATATTTTTCAAGATTCATACCTACCTGTAACACTAATTGTAATGTAAAGGGTATAAGTCGGCCCCACATTAATGTAAAAGATAATTAATATAAAAGATAATTAATATGGAAATTATTAATTATATTTTGACCAAGGTGTGATGAATATCCAACAAGAGGTCAACTCTACTCCACCAAAAATGGGGCAATATCAAAACCTAGGTCCCCCTCAACCCAGGAATCTAGTCGATCGCAATATCCTCCTTACCAACGAAGAAGATATTCTTCTGCAAACACGTAGTCATCCATACGGCATGTCTTCTGACTCTACACCAACCACCTCAAAAGAAAATCTCACTCCAGCAGGACAACCATTGATTATTCCACGCCCTAACATTGAACCAAACCCCCATATACCCCGCATACCTTTATGACGAAATGTACACAACCCTCATGCTAGGGAATCCCATAATTACAGTCTGGTCGATGACTTAGCATAGCCTCCTACAGCCATGTCTATGTTGGAGGTCCTCCAAAACTGTCCATCACAATGAAAATCCTTTATTTCTACCTTGGGCGAAGTCGACCCAACTGATACTCAACTCATCACCTTTGATATAGATAGCGGAGAACCACGCCTCCCCTCTCTGGTAGCCTTTCAGATACCAGTTAAGATTTGGAACATCATAGTTCATCGATGCATCATTGATGAAGGTGCATCCACATGCATCATGTCCAAAGTAGTATGGCATAAACTTGGCTCACCTGAGATAGTACCATCTGCCATCACCTTAAGAGATTATAATGGTCCACCATCATCCCTTCAAGGGATCTTCCAAAACTTCCTCGTAGAACTTGGGGGAAAACTATCTTAATTTACATTGAAGTTATCGACGCCCCACTCGATTACAATATCTTGTTCAGATGTAGCTACATGTATTCTATGAAGGTAGTATCCTCTTCTGTGCTTTGTATGATGATGTTCCCCCATAACGGAAAAATTGTCACGATTGACCAACTTACACATTACGAGCCTAACCATTCCACCAACATTGATAACATCCTCCCTCTTGTCTGCGCTGGCTCAGAGGCCTTTCAAGTCATCGAAATTGGCCCTGGATTATTCAAAGACCCATCCTTGTTAGGAACTTATCATGGAGCACCACCCCTCCTCAACTCATCTAATTTAGCACAAGTGTGTGTAGTTTCCTCTAAAGAAACAGATATCGAAGACAATACTCCTCTCACAGAGGCCCCTTCCAACATTGAAGTTCCACCAGTCAAAGAAATATTACCTCGGGAGTTCCCTGAGAACACCACTGCACCACTTGTCTCGAATTCCCCCCCCCCCTACAAGGGAAAATCCCAGTTTGGGAGATAGTCCCCCAAGCCATTACCCAAATTCCCTTTCTTTACCCCCCACCTGGATTCCAATCATTCCAGGTACCTTCCACCCTCACCCTTCCTAACATGGTTCTCGCCATCCCAATAAGGTATCTCCATCCACCCTCTATGGTCCATGCACCATCTCTCCCTCCTCAGACATAAGTATTACTGATATAGATTCTAGTACAGGCTCCTACCACACCACCCTCACCCCCAACTGTCAGCACCACCACCACCACTGGGGGCAGATGGAGGAAGAATGATCCCATAGGTTCAATCCCTCCCCTATATCAACCTATGTGCACCCTATGCGAAAGAGAAGGATGCCCCACTAACATATTTCATACTCTTCCCAAATTACACAATATTATCTAGCTCCCTAAAGAAACCCCATTTTTTTCTACTCTACCAAGTACATCCACTACTACTACGGAGTCCTCCACCACACGCAAGAAAGGGTTACAAACCAGTTTCTCTTGTGCCATATACTCATAGTATGGCCATTATACTCACCATTTTCCAACTCTACCTCAATTTCTCCAAACATTAGTCGCAGTATGCCAAACATCTCGGCTAGAGTCCTCTCAGTCACTCCCCACAGAGGCTCACATTATTGACATTCGTTATATTTCGTCGTTAGTCCTTGAGCAAAGGAGGTACCATCCATAGTATTGTGACATTTGGTTTATGTCAAGTGATCCATCACACCTTGTACATGATATCCATTCTACATCCTCACCCCTTGAGGACAATAACACTTACCCATTGACAGTTCCCCTTGTCATCTCCTAGGATCCCCTGTATTCTCGCATTTTCCACTGCGACGAAGATATCTTGGAAGAATTGACCACTCCTTATTTCCCTTGGAATGCACTCCATCATTGAGCACTTTTTCTCTCTCAAGATGTCTTTCACCCTCTAGATTAAGCCTCCATGTGCACAATCAAAACCAAGGATTTTATTCCTCTGGGGCATGTTGACTAGTTCAAAAACCCTATTCCTGTCCTCGATGCTTTTGAAGAAGGAAACATGGCCAACATATCCCCCACAGTCAAAATTGACATTTCCATTAAACCCGACATCATAGGAGAAATCATTGCTTACAAAGCTCTCTTTCAGGAATACCGGGATAGTTTTTTCTGGTCATATACGAATATGCTTGGAATCGATCCTTCTATAGTACAACATTGAATCGACACATGGCCAGATATCGCCCTTGTTCGTCAAAAGAAATGCCCCCTACACCCATCCAAAGTTGCGGCTATCAAAGATGAAATTGACAAATTACATGTTGTCGGGTTCATTTACCCTATTGTGTACACTTCTTGGGTCTCCAACCCTGTCCCCATTAACAAAAAAAAAGGGGACTATTCGCGTCTGCACCGCATTTTGCGACCTCAACCATGCTTGTTCCAAAGACAACTTCCCAACCCATTTCATCAACCAAATAATCAATGATTATGCTAGACACAAGGATCTTTCCTTTATGGATGGCTTCTCTAGATACAATAAAATTCAAATCCACCCAGCAGATCAGTAGAAAACCGCTTTTACAACCCCTTGGGGTACCTTCGTTTATCGAGTCATGCCCTTTGGACTCAAAAATGTCGGTGTTACTTTCCAACGGGCCATGACCTACCTTTTTTCATTATCTTGCTCGCATCATCCTTGCTTATTTGGATGACCTCGCTTCTCGATCCAAAAAGTGAACATTTACATGACTTACGCATCATTTTTCAATGATGTCGCCAATATATTATCCGCTTGAACCCCCTCAAGTGTGGCTTTTGCGTCACTGTTGGGTGCCTCCTTGGGTTCATTGTCTCCCAACAGGGCATCACAGTGGACTCCCTCAAGGTCCAAGCTATCATAGAAATTCCACCACCTAGGAATTTACGCCAACTGCAGATCCTACAGGTAAAAGACAACTTTTTACATCGCTTTGTCCCAAACTATGCCACTCACGCACATGGTTTTCTCTGCCTACTGCGTCATGATATCCCATTTTGATGGGACAAACATGCTCAACCAAATTTTGATGATTTAAAATCCAGCCTATCCAATGCCCCTTTAATTAGTCCCCCAGACTATGATCATGATTACATCCTCTACTTATCAGCCTCCATTGTTTTAGTCGCAGGAGTCATCATCCAATTAGGAGATGATGCGCATGAACATGTGATTTACTACATTAGTAAAAATCTTTCAGGACCACCCCTGAAATAAAATCATGACGAAACGCTCGTGTTAGCAGTTGTCCTTGCAGTCCAAAAACTTTGGCATTATATTCTTTTTCAAACTACCAAGGTCGTAGCATATTCCAACCCCATCCAGTACTTACTCAGTCGACAGAAGATCAACAGAAAATTTTCCTGATGGATCGTTATCCTTCAGGAATATGATCTATATTTCTCTACTCACAAGAGAAAGAAATCTCTTGTTCTAGCCAAAATCATTACGAATTTTCCCTTAGATGCCAAAGCTTCCTCCATCAATGAGGATTTCCCTGATGAACACCTCTTCTTCATCCCCTGAAATGATCCCTGGTATGAATACCTTCACATCTACCTTCATACACAAAAGTTTAGGTCTCACCCCTCTAGAGATGATCGTCGACGCATTCTCCACCAGGCCCCCCGATACCTCCTCATCATAGACATTATGTATCGACGCAGGGTCGACACCATCCTTCAATGATGTCTTACAATCAACAAAGTCAATCGAGTCTTGAATGATTTCCACAACGACACTTGCAGTGGTCACCTCTCGGGTATGTCCACCGCCCAAAAAATCATGCGAGCATGATACTTCTGGCCCACTTTGTTTCATGACTGCATCCATGTTGTCAAGGAATGTGATAAATGCCAGCTTTATGCAAACAAAGCATGAGCTCCACCAGCTCTTCTAGACCCACTCATCACAGTCGGCCCCCTTCCACAAATACCTGCAAGTTAAACTTATATCTCACAACTTTGATTCCATCACATTTACACATATTACAAGAAACCTCAATCAAGTAGCAGATCACATGGCTAACCTAGTATTAGATTGGCATTTATCACATTAAAAACATCATATACAAAGAATCATACATTTTTCAACCACATAGAAATAGACATCATACATCATAAAAAACAAAACATAAAAGACACAGATGATCAATGCATCCATCATATATATCATCAAGGTCATAAATTGTTTTACAAAAAATAGATAAACAATTTCCCGTAGGCTCATGAGTCCCATCAATCCTATGAGTACAAAAAGTCGGTATCCACCACCCTATACAAAATTAGGCTCCCACACATACATACAAAACTTGGCACTCAAGGTTCCCCTAGAGCTCCCCCCCCCAGGTCCTCTGCTAGCTAGAGGTGCCCCACCAACTGGGGGCCCTCCAGCTCCAGGAGGCAACCAACTAGTCATTGCTTCCCCCACCATTGCTTCTCTATGGATCAACGTCCTCCACTCTGTCGATAACCCCACACAATGGTCCAGGACCTCCTCATCCTATATGTGGGCCCATATTCCCTCGGAAACACCCCGAAGGACCCGCTTGAACTATCATTGCAGATCCTCTACCATGGCCTCTACATCTCCTTGTGGCTCTTTGTCTAATCCTGCACCAACATCATCATGTCAATGCCTCTTACTAACCCTCATCTTTGCGGGCCCCTGTCGAGTTGGCTCCCATAGAGCCGACTCCTGGATGACCTTTACTTCTCGTCCTTGGGGTCCAACATCTTCAAAACAACACCAATATAATGGCATCCATATAAATGTTTGATAGATGTTATCTACCAAAATCAACATAAACACATACAACACATACCTCTCTGGTCCCAGTCCTCCCCAGGAGGTAGCACCATGTTTGTATATTTTATGTAGTCCATATTCACGTATTGATATTGGAGAATCACATGTGGCATATTATGCCACACTCGAGCCACCATGATCGTGAAGTAGTGGCCACCCTCCCCTCCTCCATGTCAATCCAACACATGTTCCCATCACATAAATCACAGCTATCACCGTGGTGTTGGCTCTATTAGAATCTGCAGGCACAATAGATGCACCCTCTCCAAAAACCAGGACACCAACACGACCTGAATGCAAATTCACCGAAGTAGGCATGTCGATATCGGTTCAGATGCATCATCATCCTTGTGTGCATCAACACACCCCATGAAAATAGGTCCCCATGTAGGACCTCCTCCACCACCCTCAACTGACCACCAGTGATCCGTTGAGTACCCAAGGATATGTAGATCCTCACCACCATGGTCGCGATGCACTCAGTCAACAAGTAATCGATGGCCTCAATCTGGATGATCGAACCAGACATAGGGTTCATCCCAATAACATGTCGATCCATCATAGTATCCACCTTGTCCTCCCCTGGCAGATGGGGATCAATATCTAGTGCCCTCCCACGGAATGGGTGTCCCATCAAAAAGTACACGTCCTCTGTCATAGAGAATGTCAGCTTCTCCCCACTCACCACGAAGAACTACAGATTAGTGCTCCACATCCTGATCAGAAACTGGAGAAGGAACTCCTGCAACCATATCAGAGGGAAATAAAAAAAATTGAGCAACCTGCAGGCTTCCAAGTGTCTGCATACACCCAGTTGAGCCCTCCCAGCCTCTCACAATCGGTCCCATTCCCTCTCTTGCCAGTGGACCAACATCATGCTCTAGGCTCTGTTGATCACCTACTTCCACCCAAAAACATCTGATTAGCCACATCATCCATCAAAAAATCATAAATATCAAAAAATCATACACCCCTTAGCCTTCCCACAATGCCCGTCTTTCCCCCATCAATTGTGCATCTGTGTGCGAATCTCCTTCAAACAGTTGTGCACTAATGCGCAGTTATCTCTGCCACAGGAGTGCATGGGTGCGCACCTATCGGTCAGAAAGGCATGCATCCAATGCATGCATGTCTGTCCAACCCTCGTACACATGTGCACGGTTGTCTCAAGAATAGTCTCACATTATGCACAGGGTTTCCCAACACAACTATGGATTTAGAATGTGTGATTGTCTTGGAAAAATCCACACATAATGTGCGAGAAACCAAGTTCTACCCACGCACACATGTGCGAGTAGTCCCCCTTTTCTCATGCACTTGTGGGCCCCTACTCTTAAAAACCCTTGTATTGATAGCCTCATGCTCCCATAATCTTGAAATCTCCTCACAACTCTCTCATCATATCATCAATAGTGACAGGTACAAATGAGGTGGCATTGTGGGCCCACCATCCATATATAGCACCTTTCCCAACTTCCACACTCTATTACATGAGCCTAGAGCCTCCCTTTTTCGATATGTTCTCAGTTAAGAGATCATGATCCAGCCATCTACAAATTCACATTCCCTGGATTATCATCCACACTTTTCCCTAGAGGAGTGTTTTTCTCACGCCACGTTCAGGTACGCATGATCACTTTCAATTTTATCAAATAATTGTTATATTTTTTTTATCATTATATATTGTTCACATCGGGTATTTGGTTTTTTGTGTGTAGGTACTTGTTCAACGGGCATACAACCCCTTTAGGTATATGTTGGAAACAAGCATGTAATTACTCCCCCTGTAAACAATTGCATATCCCAGTCACATCCTCTGACATTTTCCTTTAGGATCCTTACATCTGGCTCTATAGTACCTTTACCTATGCCACACTTTGGTACTGTCAACCAGTAGCACTCTCACCCACATGATTTTTCCCATTAATAGGTCCCCTTGGCGACTTCACACTCATGATGTTTTTCACCCCCTAGGATTGGGAGTCCCAATAGTTTTTTCACTTCCGAGAATGAACCCCATACTTCTTCTTATCATATTGTAACCTTCCCAATGTAATCCCTCTGTCATCTCATCCTACGCTTGGTTCTATCAACTGCACCCCTGTAGTTTCATTATCCCTCCATCTCATCCACCATCAGTTTTCCCATATGCATCTTATCCTCCATCCATTTACCCAATATAGAAACCCACCTATGGGGCCCCAACCCTCCACCAGTTCTCTTTCACAAACTTTTTCCCTAAATAGGCCAATCCATTTTACACTGGGGCACCCGTTTCTGTATCTGTATACTCAACACAAATTATTCTTTATTTTTTGGTAATTGTATAAAGCCTTTGTTTCCAGCATATACATACTTGTTTTCGTCATCATCCCCAATGTCCTTCTTTTCCCTAGAAAAGAAACCCATGTCTCCCTTAGTTAGGGAATCCACCCTTTTTCATATCAAAATCATTAAAAAACCCTAAGTATCCTAATCCATGTATGCATGATCTCTGAGTTTTCCCACTTTGTTAGCCTCCAACACAGTTTAACCCCAACAAAGGGTAGTCTTGAGTCCCAAATCATGTTACTCGGATTTACCTGATATCATCTATTACTCAGTGGATTTTAAGAATCCCTTAGCTTCTTGGCATTGCATATCCCTTCATGTCGACATCAGCACAGTTTCCAAAAGGGCGGCAATATCTTGACTCTCATTACCTTTTCAATGAGAAGTCTCAGATGGCACAAAGAGAACATCATTTCTTTCTGATTCTGTTGACCCCCATAACATTCAAATTCAACAAACTCTCATGTTAATCTGGGTCTTACTATGTGACCATTACAGTTGTTTCATACTAGTCGAAGACCTCTGAAGTTGATAGGCCATTACTACACATTATTTTCATCACCCTCATGATCGTTAATGATGTAAACCTATATGTTTCCTTCAGAGAGGTCAGTGGCCTGAATTCCTGAAGAAAGAAGGGAGAAGAACTTTCCCTAAGAGAAGAAGTTGTGTTTTCCTCTTTAAAAACCCTATTTTGGAGGATTTTCGTGGGTTGCACCATAGCTACGGTGTGGAAATGGATGATTTTCGCAGGTTGCACCATAGCTAGGGTGCGGAGTTTCCATAAGTTGCATTATAGCTAGGTCGCGGCAACCTTCGTATGTGGGAAAAATAAGCATTTTCTCGATGCTTCTAGTAGGAGAAGATTATATGGTGAGGTGGCCTCTGAATGGTTTGGATATTTCTCGCTTTCATGATTTAGTGGGATCATCATAACCTCCTCACCTTATCCTCTTCATCTTATAAAAGGAGAGGAGCTCTCATGGAGAAAGTTAGTTGGTTTTGGAGCTTGTCTTTTGGAGTTGGATTTGGCTTGGAATTATTAGCTGGGTTAGAGTGGCTTTGAGGTTTTTTTTTGTCAAGATAGATGTCATATCTATAGTCTCAGAATTCTTGGATCAAAAGTGTGTGGGAAGCAAGGAACTGTTGGAAGGAACCTTATGACATCAAGGCATCTGGTTGTAATCTCTCTTCCTATTATTAATATAATACAATGTCATCTTTCTTTCCCATAGAATTATCTTTATTTTATTGCATAATTCCTTGATCATATGCATAGGTTGTCATTGAATATACTCTCTCTGCTTTCTCTTTGGTTGGTTTGTGTCTCAGTGCAGGATCAATATCACAAGAGCATCGGAGAGAAACAGGAACAACAAAGACATAAGGAAGCAACATTTAAAGGTATTTCTATCGTCTTTTGTTCGGTAGTAAATTTGATGATTAGAACCTAGGGAAAGCGCCATGTCTTGTCGTGTTTTGTTCTATATCTAGGTGGATCTAGGGGGATTAGTCTATGTCCGCATTCACCAATTTACCCGATAACAAAATTTCCAACTCCACTGGGGAAACGAATGTTTTCCTAGTTTTCCTTGTTGTTTAGCTTTGATTGCTTGGTTTATGTTTTCTGAGTCACTAGAGGATTGAGCTTGACTCTCTGACTGTTAAAATTCACAGGAAAGCCTTATTAATTTCTATTTTTTTCCCATTTTGGAGGATTTCCACACCCTGCTTTGAGGGACAGTGCGGCAACTTAAGATTTTCGCACCCTACTAGTTTAGACCAGTGTGGAAACGTCGTGCCCTACCCATATCTGGACCACGGAAATCAGTGATTTCTGCACTGTGCTAGTCTTCCAGCATGCGTAAATTGTGAAAGAATTTGTATTTGGTGGTTTTCCCTACCCAAATTTGTGATATGGTTTTGGGGTGATTTGTTGGATCTGTTTACAGTCTGCTTGACAACTTTGAAACTGCTTTGAGATATCTTTGCTTTGTTTTCTTTTGGAAGATTTAGTCTCTTTCTTTGAGTGTCTTTCAGTTACAAAGCACTATCTTTTCTTTAGAATTGTTTGGTGAAAGAACTTGTTTTTTCTTTTATTGAATAGTTCGTGTTAAAAGAGAAAATTGTTTGGGTTTATTTGTTTCATGTCTATTTGCTATTAATTTTAGCTATCTTTGAAACAACAAGTTTTAATTTCTTGCTTTATATTAGATTGGGGGCATATTTGCATTTGAAGTAGTGAAATTGCTTGATTCTTGGAATTTTTGGTCTTAAATTCTGAATCGTGGATTGGTGTACAGTCTCTTTTTCTCATTTCTTGAGAATCTTGATATTGATGAGTTTAATATATTTTGGGACATTGTCCATATGGGAATGATAAAAAAAATTCTCCTTCTCGTAGCATAGCCTTCATAGAAATGAAAAGATTTCATTTTCATTTCTTTGCATAACTTTCAAGTCGTTCAAAACACCATATTGTCCACGCCATTTTCCTTTTGAGTAAGAACAGCCTTAAAAATAAAGCACTTATAAAAATTGATTAGACATTTTTCTATTTTCTGGTAGCAAACCTACATTAGATTGGTTGTAGGGCTTTGGAATAGGTGTGAAAGATAACTTTCTAAAGCTGCAAACAAACATAGAATCTTGCGTTAGGGAGCGATGAAATCCCCTTATTACATATTATCCTGGGAAGCTCTTCTAACACAAGGGTCTATCATGAGGTCGCATTGAGACTGGTAGATCTACTCACCCTGCTTTGTTGGTCTTGGTGTAGATATTGCGCATATTATGGGGGTCGCTTGAAGGTATACCCACAATGATGAGTGGAAGCCTTTCAAGTTGATTGTGGGCTAGATACCCTGCCCTTGTGCGTGGATCAAACTATCGATTGTTTCTCCAGGCATTACTGTAGTGATTGGTAACCTTAGTGGCCTGTCTCTTTAGGGTCTTTACACAAGGTGACTGTGGAGGGGCAAGTCTTCACAGTACCTGGAATCGACGTTGGCCAAACTCACTCATGATCCTTGGAGGGTATACCCACGTTTATGTGTGGGAGCTTGCACCAGGGTGTAATTTCGTTAAGTAGGTCATCAACATAAATTTTCCACCCGCTATATCTCATCCCCTTCTTACTTTGTTCCCGCGATGTTGGATTTCATCACCAACTAGTGTACTCATTGTGAGAAGGTTTTGTTTGTTTGCTTGCTTCCTAGAATTTTAGCGTGTGTTGTTTGTTTTCCCTAGAAGACTCTAGGTTGGATTTGTTTTATATGGTGTCAATTCCCGAAATGACCAATGAAGGAACCCCTGCTCCAGGGGAACCTTTTGTTTTTCCTTCTTACAAAAAAATTGGTCCTCCTCACATTGCTACTTTGAGCATTCCAAGTCTCACTATTGGATTATCGGTGTGGTTCTTTTCCACTTAGGTAATCCCAAGTGTAGTAAGTGCTTAGGTCATAAGCACTTCCCCCCAAGAACATCAACCTCATGTTGATCCTTCACCGTCTTCACCAGTAAGATCTTCTTCGCCTTCTTCACTTGCAATCTATTCCTCCATTTCATCTTCTTCGCCGAGTGAAATCTCTCAAGCTAGTAACTCTGTGAATAAGAAGAAGAAGAAAAGGAACAATAAGAAGAAGAAAAATAAGCAAGGATCCAAACTTCCAATCATTGCCAGACATGTTGGAAAACAACCAGTTACTGTTAATTGTGTTGGGAGCGTTGATGATGTCAAGATCACCCGAACAACCTGTAAGCCCAAGCACCCTTGCAGGCTTTGCAAGGGTATCCATCTTCTTAAGGATTTCTCTGGTCTATTCAAAGTTATAGAAGTATGGTCTACACACCCTCACCAACCCATGTCGTCAGCCTCTGAACAACATGTTGATGACCTTCCGTCAACTAGTCAAGATACCATTGGGAAGAAGAAAAGTAAAGCCAAGTTCCCGTGTATGTTATGCAAAGGGTGTCATCTAACTCACCTTTTCCCTCATATGGAAGAAGCCTCAAAATTCCTGGAAAACATGACTATTTCACGGCCTCAACTTCTAGCTGCTTATTACAATCTTTCTCTCAACCCACCTGTAGTTGATGAAATGATCAATCTGGTTCCCCTGTCGGTCAGTCCAGTTGATCAAGTGGTCAATCTGGTCACGTCCTTAGTTGAACCAGTAGACCAAGTGGTTGATCCGATCCCATCCTCGATCGATCCCACTCTCCTGTTAGAGAATGAAACCCAAACGGTCGATCATTTTCCAAGCATCAACTCCATTCTCCCCTTGGAGAATGTAACCCAAGTGGTCGATCCAATCTCATCATCGATCAATCCTACTCTCCCGCTCAAGAGTAAACCCGATATTTCCCACGTTTTTCTTTTTGATACAAACTCTACCATGCCGGGGGGTATTCCTCATTCTCCCATGGAACCCCCTCCAAGTAATGAGGCCATATGTTTTGATTGGGGTGTGCTAACTGGACCTCGTCTTCCCTCTCACATTCCTTTCTAGATTACAGTGCAAGTTTGTGGTCAGGACGTTCCTCAAAAGTTGATAGATGAAGGTGCGTCTATTAGCATTTTGTCCTCTTTTTCTTGGAAAGCTTTAGGCTGTCCTCAACTTGCCCCGGTTACGCATAATTTGTTAGCTTTTAACAGAAGAACCAGTCAAACTTTAGGGACCCTTCCTCAGTTTCCTATAACTTTGGGAGGGAAATCTATCTTTATTATTGTCATGGTAGTCCAAGACCCCTTGTATTTTTCTTTACTCCTTGGGCGAGATTATTTCTATGCCATGAAAGCTATTGTGTCCACTCTTTTTCGTGTGATATCTTTCCCTCACGATGGAAGAATTGTGACCATTGATCAACTTTCATTTTTTGGTCTTGACTTGACTTCAATGACCTCCCTACATGGTTCTTATATGAAAATGGTATCACTCCTGCCGTAGGTCAATTATGTGGTGTTGTCTCCCATGCCATCCAATGCCACTGATAATGACTTGGATCTGGTAGTTGACATGGTGACCTCTTAGGTAGGTCTATTGGAGCCTGACTTCCTTACCCCTCTCACGACCCTCGACATGTATTCCTTTCAGAGTGTGTTTCTTCTGTCAAATGAAAATCTCTTGGAAGCCATGATCGAGTTTTGTCCCTTGACATGGTGTCCTTCCAGAGCATTGTCGTCTTGGAAACCATGATCAAGAAGAGTCTTGAGCATGGTTTTCTAATTTCAAGCTCATTAAAAAATGAAACTAGTTATGAGCATAGTTCCTGTTTCTGTGTCAAGCTCGTTAAAAAATGAAATAGATTTGTTCCCCCTCTCTGTTTGAGTCAAGTCCTTCATCTAGTATTTGAAGCTCCCTTTCATTTTCCTTTGTAGTTTGATGAAATGAAGCTTGGGGGTCAATGATTCCAACCTTTGGACTTCATGCTGAAGTTGCACCACTAGCTTCTTAAGCTAGGGGATAAGTACCAACCATGCATTGGGAATTCGCAAGCATAGTTTTCTCTGGTTCAAGCTTGTGTAAAAATGAAACCAGGTCCAAGCATAGTTTTCTATGGTTCAAGCTTGTGTAAAAATGAAACCAGGTCCAAGCATAGTTTTCTATGGTTCAAGCTTGTGTAAAAATGAAACCACCTACCTCAAGCATAGTTTCCTCTGGTTCAAGCTTGTGTAAAAATGAATCCAGTTCCAAGCATAGTTTTGTTTAGTTAATCTATCCCAAGCATAGTTTTGTTTTGTTTTAAAGCTTGCGTAAAATTGAAACAATCCCGAGCTTAGTCTTTGTTCTTTCTCATGCTCGTAAATACATGAGAATAAGTTACCAAGCTTAGTCTGTGTTCTTTCTCGTGCTCGTAAATCAATGAGAATGTAACCGATTATAATTTTATCACTTTTTCATACTCATAAAGGTTATATGAAAAAGGAACCCACTGGAGTTCCCTTTAAGCTCTTTTTAGAATCTCTAAACATGAAAAGATTACCGAGCGACCTTGTTCTTTTCATGCTCGTTAAAGTATTTGAAGAAAATGTTTGTTGAGCGATATTTTATCTCTTTTTTGGCCTCATCAGACTACTTTACGAAAAAGGAACTGAGAGAGTTCTCTTTAAGTGTTTTTCAGACTCTCTAAACATGAAAAACCCCTGAGTTTTCTCTCTTTGGACTCGTTAAACAAACATCGAAAGGCCCATATGGGACCGAACCACTCCTTCCTAGGGTTCGTTAAGCATACTCCGAGGGACTCATCTAAAGGATGAGCTTACAGTTCAAGCATATGTTATTCTCCTCAAGCTTGTGTAAAAATAAAGAGGTAATCACTAGAAATGGTGGGGGGGAAATTGGGAAAGAAATGTGTCTAAACCTGTATTCCATCGAAGAGTCTCTTTTAAACATGACACCCTTTCACTCACCTTGTGTCTAGGTTGGAAAATCCACTTGTCTCTTGATAATACTCCTTTATAAGATTACAAATTGGTCTGTGATCCATGTTGTTGAGTCAGTGTTTCCAAGACAGTTGTCGTGTCATCAATATGTTCAAAGAGAAGTTCAACCCTGAAAGCCTTCTATTGCGTCGACCATTTCTACAGTCCTTAAGCCTTCTACTGCGTCGACCATCCCTGAGTTAGTCCCGAATCACTTGTTACTCTGATCTACATCAAGTCTTGTTACATGTTTCATGTCATTGATGTGGGATACATTAAGGTCCTTTTGTGATGAGTCTTTTCTTGTTGACTTCAACTTATTATCCAGGAATTAGACTTAGAAACTAATTGGTACCTTGGAACTTGCATGCCTCAATGGCAAGTTTCCTCACTTTCAACAATGGGTTCTCATTATTGACCCTTGATCGGGAGATTCCATCGAGTGTTTGACTTCAGCTCATTAATTCAAATTTGTTGGATTGTCCCAGAGTACCTTTGGCATCATTGGCATTAATGGTGATTTCCCTCTCATTTGTTAACGGTATTCACTAATGACCAGTAATCAAGGGGTTTCTACGATGTTTGATTCAGCACATGTATTCGCATGGTTAGATTCATACTACCATTACCGGGGACTTGGACTACCATGACATCAATAAAGATAGTTTTCCCTCCCACCCTGAATCTTTTCTCGCAGGTTTAGGTTGCGTTGGAGTATATTCAGTTTGTATTGTTGCATAGATCCATATTGTATGCCTCATGGCTATGTTCAAATTTGAGTCTTTAACACATAGATCTACAATGTATTTTGGTGGCTATGTTCAGATTTGATTCATAATGGCATGGATCCACAGTGTATGTTTGGTGGCCATGACCTGTCTTACTTGAAATGGATCTTTGCATGTCGGAATTTATGCTTTGAGTCATTTGTATTCTAAGTATGGGAATTCCTACCTTAGTGATGATATATTATTGTACTGTATTTCCTTGTTTGTTGGCAAGTTTCCGACCAACGTGTTCCTTGTTTCGTACACACACTCGACAAAGTATTTCAGCTATCACTATGCTCTAACTTCATACTTTGGGGGGATCTCTGTTACACATTATTTTCATCACCCTCATGATCGTTAATGATGTAAACCTATTTGTTGCCTTCAAAGAGGTTAGTGGCCTAAATTCCTGAAGAAAGAAGGGAGAAGAACTTTCCCTGAGAGAAGAAGTTGTGTTTTCCTCTGTAAAAACCCTATTTTGGAGGATTTTCGCGGGCTTCACCATATCTAGGGTGTAGAAATGTTTCATTTTCGCAGGCTGCACCATAGCTAGGGTGCGTAGTTTCTACAGGCTGCACTATAGCTAGGTCGTGGCAGCCTTCGTACATGGGAAAAATAAGCATTTTCTCGATGCTTCTAGAAGGAGAAGCTTCTATGGTGAGTTGGCCTCTGAATGGTTTGGATCTTACTCATTTTCATGATTTAGTGGGATCATCCTAACCTCCTCACCTTATCCTCTTCATCTTATAAAAGGAGAGGAGCTCTCATGGAGAAAGTTAGTTGGTTTTGGAGCTTGTCTTTTGGAGTTGGATTTGGCTTGGAATTATTAGCTTGGTTAGAGTGGCTTTTTTCAAGATAGATGTCAGATATATAGTCTCAGAATTCTTGGATCAAAAGTGTGTGGAAAGCAAGGAACTGTTGGAAGGAACCTTAGGACATCAAGGCATCTGGTTGTAATCTCTCTTACTATTATTAATATAATAAAGTGACATGTTTCTTTCCCATAGAATTATCTTTATTTTATTGCATAATTCCTTGATCATATGCATAGGTTGTCATTGAATATACTCTCTCTGCTTTCACTTTGGTTGGTTTATGTCTCACTGCAAGATCAATATCACAAGAGGACCAGAGTGAAACATGAACAACAAAGACATAAGGAAGTGACATTTAAAGGTATGTCTATCGTCTTTTGTTTAGTAGTAAATTTGATGATTAGAACCTAGGGAAAGCACCATGTCCTGTCGTGTTTTTTTTCTAGATATAGGTGGATCTAGGGGGATTAGTCTATGTCTTCATTCACCAATTTACTTGATAACAACCATCAATGCCTAAGATTCATCGACAATTATTACAGTCGTCCATTACTCACTTCAGAGCCAGTTCACCAGTCAGAACCATCATCTTTCGTTATCAACCATCCCGAGGGCACTGCATCTATATACATCGTCATACATCTTCATTTACAGTCCCACATGCTTGTTTCAAGACATGATCATGGGGCATGCCTGCCTCGTTTGTATACAAATTTTGTTTTTTCACCTAGAGAAAGGTTTGGTTCCGATAGTTTTCCCTCTCCCTCTAGCGGATCACTCTTGTAGTTCCTCTATTCACTCTTCCTTACAATGGCACTCTTATCAAAATAAACATTGATGTATTTTGTCTATACATATGCTCCAAACCTCACACATCAGGGGGCATCTGTTATCACTGAAAAATCGTCCACAACATTGCACACAATGGTTGAAGAAAGACATCAATTCCAGCAGAAATTAGTCCACCTACAGCCCCAAAATCCATCAAAAAGGAAAAAAATTATATACTTGCTTCAAAAATCAAAGTGCACAAATTCACCAAAAGAAGCACGTGCACAATGCACAAAATGCGCGGGCTAACATAGCCCTTAGTGCGCACTATGCGCAAGATGTTCAACTGTCTACGAGAAAATATGCACACTTTTCATGAATGACGGATTTATGAATCTTGCCGACCCCTCAACCACTTCTAGTCCGACCCCCAAAATGATTTGACACTCAAACCTGAGAAAAATATAGCTTGGAGGCTGGTCAAGGGCTAGAGAGTGCCCTAAAATGCCCCTTGTTCACACTATGAACCATTTGTATGTTTCCATGAATGGACACTATAAATATGTGCCATGGGTGTGCTAGAAAAATAAGAATTTCAAGGTATTTTTATGTTGCAAGAATTCTTCTTGGAGAATCATCTTTTCTCTTTGAATCATTCAAGCACTATAGAAAGGGCCATTCCACTCACCTCTTGAGAGGATTGGCATTGTATTTCTTCACCATTGTCATTTCCCATTATATGAAGAGAAGATCTCTTTATTAGGGAACTCAAGAGCCCTCTCAAGGAGGAAGAGGGGATTCATAAGTCCCTACCTTTCTCTACAGTGTTTAGCCTATCAATATATTGATCCATTGGTAGCTACATGATGGTCATTTTTTGTTTTCCATGGTTCTAGTTCTTGCAAGCTTCTCTAACATTTTGCTTCCCTTTGTTTTTAGTTTTATTTATTTTGTTTCATGTGTATTTGGTTATCTAATCAACTCACAAACCTTTTTCTTGTTTAGCTGACTTAACTAAGAAGGTAAGTGTTTTTTTTTCTCTCACCCATGTGACAAAACCAACACAACAGCAGCAAATACTTCTTACTCTAGAGATGGACCTTCCACCTCTCTTTCTCCCTCAATATTTGTAATCTAAATGTTGTGTGGTTCATCTTCATCTAGTGTTTCCTCTTCGACATGATAGCATGAGAGTAATTTTTTAACTATCTGTCTATTCCGTTGTTGATATTCTTTCATGATTTCAACTTTTGGTTAGTAAACAAATATCATTCCCCATATGAACTTCAATGTTAAATCAATGTTGGGATTCTCATGTTAAAATGAGAAGGTTACTACAAAAAAAAATTCTAGTCCTATCCATTATGTAGTGTCTTTGCGCATCTCCTGGTCTATATACCAGTTCCCTAGGATCTCTTCCAATGTATGGATAAAGTGATGAGGCCATTCCTCTAGTGGTGTCATCCTCCATTGTGTCGTACACTTTTCCAAGTGTTCCACTGGTGTTCCTTGTCCATCATACCTCTACATTTTATTTCTCCCCTGTTATGCACCAAATCCACTGCGCATAAGTCGTTTACACTGATACCAATCCTGAATTGTTTCTTTGTGTGCACCCCACCATCTTGTGGGTTTTTCCTTGAGTGCAATATTGAGGGATAAGAGCCTCTAATTTTCTAACACTTCCTCTTCATATCTTGTCAATAATTCCCCTAAGTCATTTATCCCATGAAAATTGATAGGTTCTCTTATCTCTGTGCCAACCCATCTTACTACGTGGTTTATTCTTGCACACCTCCTTGTGGAAACTTCTTGTAATCATTGTTTCCAATTCTCCAAATCTATATTTGAGTTGGAAGCACATGATGTAATGATTCTCCAACTAAGTACCCCATCTGCATTTGGGTTAACATAATCATCTTCTTATGTTGTGTCTATGTATAACTGGTTTATTTATTCCAGATCCAAACAATTGTCCTCTACAAACCTTCCTCCTTCTAAAGAATCTAATGGTGTAATGACTCTATATTCACCTGATTCAAAAGTATTTTTTATTGTATTCAGGTTGATTATATCTTGGTTACTGAATTCCCAATCCAATCCAAGTAATTTTCATTAAGGTGTTGTGCCATCCAATATCTCTATCACTTCAAAATTTTCCATACTGCGCACTCCATCCAAATCTACTGTCACACCTTTAAGCCTTCCAATAGGTAACACTTTGTGTTTATTTTCTAGTTTCAACTCAACAGGTGAATATCCTAGGGTGGTTTCTACCATACACTACCATGTATTCTTAGGTAATACATTTAATTCAAAGCCTAAGTCCAGTATAATATCTCCCATGTTGAAATCCCCAATATTAGCATTTAATTTGAATTCTATGTGTGTCCTTCTTCTTGTATGGAGATGATTGATTGTTTTCTATTCTAACTTCCCTTCTACCTCTTTGTTGCATCTTTCTACCAAATTTTGTAAGACTTTAACATATTATGGATGATTCAATATTTTAACAAACGATTGCAGAAAATTCTTTATGGTAGTTACTTTCTCTAAAGGTTGTCTTTCATTGATACGATCCATTGAGGATGGAATCTCATACATTAGTGGGTTCTGAGTTTGTTGCATGACTGATGTAGATGCAGAATTATTATTGAGAAACTCTTGTCTGGCCTCCTTAAATTTTTCCTTTTCTTTCTGTGCGTCAAACTGCTTCTGTAGCTCAATCTTCTTCTTACCACATTGGTGTTGAAATGGATCTTGTCTTGCTGCATCAGTTCCTATCTATCCTCCTCCTCAAGTGACTATAATGATATTTCTCCCATCATCCTTGGATTCTGTAGAGATCCATTGGACATTCTGGTTGTTCTAGTTCCTTTTTTCCTGGATCTTTCCCAAGAGTGTTGGGTAGTCTTTTGTGTCATGGTCTGTTTTTTGATAGTACATACATTTTGCAGGTGGAAGTGGACAATCCCTTGCATAATCTCTTGGTTGTTGGTAGTTTTGGAACACCATTGGTACTCTTCCTCATCCAAATCCTCATATGCCTTATCCTCCACCTATGTATCCACCTCGATCTCCTCGTGGCGCGTTGTACTGGGGTACCTGGTTATACTGCGCGGGGTTATATTGTGGTTGTGCATTATTATACTGCATCTATGCATTTTTGTATTGCTACTGCACATTGTTGTATGGTGGTGATACCTAGCTGAATTGGTGTGCATCTTGTCCTGTCATCATTTCTACTTGCACCCTATAAGTATCTGAAGTTCTTTATCTCATCAGCTCCATTGTTCTACAATCCTTATCATCATGACCCACTGATTTGCAAAAATTGCAATATGAAATTTTGGGTACCATCTTATATTTCTGCATCATTAAACAATGATATGGATCATGCCCATTTGTTTTACAAATCTCACACCATGGTCCTCATGTTAGTAACGAGTTTGGTAATATTATTTCCATATACTGTGCAAAAGTTCGGCATTCATTCTTATGGTGTCCTTATGTCCTGAATAGGGTACACCAAACAACTTCTCTTTTCTCTTTTCCCTTATTCTGATTAAGTTGAAATGTTATATTCTTCAAATCCCCCTTCAGCTGCTCTATTGTTGGATATGTATTCTAATATTGGTTCTCTTCCAGTTGTAAGTCTTCTTGCAGAGACTCTGGATTATTTTGGAACTTTTGTTGTCTTAATGGGCATTTCAAGTGTGGTAACAGTGAGTTCACAAATAAATTCCTATGTTTCATGTCAGTAATTTCATATTTCAACTTTCCTTTCAGAAGTTTGAACCTCTTATCAATATCTCAAACAGACTCACCTAGTTTCTTCCTGATTTCAATCATTTCATTCATGTACTGGTCTTCTGAGTTGGGCTTCTGAAATTCATTTACCAGTATTTTTTTCACATCTGCAATAGTCTTTGGTACTCTCTGTGGATTGTTTACATATAGGCTCATGTACCAATCCAACACACAGTCTCTTAGTGTGATAGATAACTACATGAGATTTGTATCCTCATATGTGATCTACTTTTCTTCCCAAATCTTCTTGCAGGTGAATAAGTGCTTTTCAAAGTCCTTTGAAGATTCTCCCCAAAATTCTAGTAATCTGATCATGGGATCATGTCCTGCCATTTTGAACTGTGTGAACTACTTACTCCACGTGGTGTATACAATTGAATGTTACTTCCTGAAGTGGCTCCCCCAGTTGATGCTCATTTATTGGATCCCTATCATGTTTCTTTTCTTCCACTATAATTTGGTTGTCTAAATGCTAGTGTTCTTTTTGGTGTATTAGTTGCACATGGGGTTGTGGGTTCCACACTAACGGTGATCTGAATTAGAGTTATTCCTTCTTTTAGTGGCCTTAGACCTCATTTTTTCCTTCCATACGTTGTGTGTAGTTTTTCCTCAATATACTCCACAGCCCGAAGATCATCTACCTTTAGCACTTTCCAATCCCTCTCTGTTGGATATGGATCTCTTCTTGTTATTCATTTTATATTGGTAGGGTACTCCACTACGCGTCTTTCAATTTTTTTCCATTATCTGCTTTATATGGTCTACTTCCATCATGATTGGGTCCATGGCCTCATTCTTATTTCCCTTAACCATCTCCTCTTCCATATCTCAACCTTCTATTAGTTCTCCCCCCCTTCCCCCATGTACGTAGGGAAGTTTAGTTGTCTAATTCCATGGTAATCACATCGTTGTCATACAATAAAATATTGATTGAAGTATACAGTGATATGATGTACCTACCTCTGGGTCCCTTTAGAAAATATTTCTCTGTTGCAGTGTAGGACTTTGTGGTATCTACTGCAAATTTGTTGATAAACCTTGCAACAATATTGTCTAACCAATAAATCTACTATGTGCATAAATTTGTTATTAAGTTGTTGTAACTGCGCGATTTCCAAAGGATTCTACTCCAGCTACCTGATTCTATTTGTAGGGTGGTTGTCCTTTAAACTCAATAACCATTCCTGCAACAAATGTAGGAAATCACATAAAAAAACATCATGCAATTCGTTAAATACGTATTTGTCGAGATATTTGTGAGGTGTTAACTTAGGGTTTTTGTTGTCCTTCTATTCAAAATAAGGTTCCTTTGTTTCCAAGCATCTTTCAATATTTTCCTTCATTGGATTCCATGGCTTGAACATTCCATTTTATACTTTCATCCTTAGCATGTTTCTTCCACGGATCCCATCCACTCAATCCTGTGCATTTCCAGCCGACAACATAACCATTTGTTGGTTGTTTCTCTCTTACTTATTCTTAGGATGACCCAGTTCGGATCTCAATAGTTTTCCAACAAAACCCTAAAAAACTATCATCCCTCCTGGTAAACCATAAGAAAACGATGTGCACAAGGTTCACAATGTAGTCTCACTCGATAAAGTATTATTCGATAAAGTACTACATACCTTTTGAACCTATAGATAGATCTGTTGTACTTGATCATTGTAGACCTTCTTGGGAAGTTTCTTTCAGACTCTTAGAACCTGAAACCCTTAGAAAATCAAGATTTCATGGATTTTCCCAACTATACGTGACCTCCTTCACTGTCAACCTATGTATGTACGTGACCTCTTCCACTGTAGCTTGTGTACACCTAAAAGACTAGGGTTTTTTAAGTATTTCTGCAACTTCAAAACTTTCACCATCAATCCTTCTTGTTACAACAAAGTTTCTCAACTTGAGATGTATAAATGAATACCTACAATAAAACTTACAAAATAATAGATATTCAATGTGCTCAATAGATGCTAATAGGAGACCCTTTCTCTCTTATTTATACTCTCCAAGTAGCTTCCTCCACTTCTAACCACTTTGTCCACTTACAACCACTATATCCACAAATATTAAACTCACCACTTCTAGTTGCAACTAATTATTTTTAAATATTTCTTTTTGCAACAACTTAACTCATGACTAACTCCTAGTTACAACCACTTTGATTGGTAAACTTCTTCTAGGAATTTCTAGAATAAATTGACTTCTTTGACCATCTAGGGGCTTCTAGATAACTCATGAGGGTTATCCAAATTCACAAGGCCATCACTCTCTAAACATGAGGAGGTATGTGATGTTCCACATATCACTGGAAATGGAACGACATGTACTATCCATCTAGAATAGTCTTACCTACAAATACACTAGTATCCATACTATACCTCAAACAATATTCAGTCCCTTAACCATACTATTAGGGCTATCGGAATTGCTTCAAGGGTTGACATCAATGACAACCAACCAAACTAATCAAAAATATCCCCCTTTGGTATTGATGGTAACACTGATGTAACATTGAATTCATATCACTCATACTCCCCCTGTGACCATCGCCCCCCTAGAAACATGCCTCTGTGCTCTCTCTCCAAGAATCTAAATCGCTATCCATGCATATGATAAATCTCTTCCCCTTTGACATCAATGGAAAATGTATCTTATCATTGGGGTTGCTCCCCCTAACTGAGTTGTCCATGGGGATGCTCCCCCTGAATAAAATCTCCCCAAACTAAATTGTCCTCTTTATGGTGCTTCCTCATGTAAATCTAAGAAATATAAGAATAGAATTCAAAATTCATTGTGGGGAAGAAACTATGCCAAGTTTCTGAAAAAGATACTCAAAGTCTTCCCTTGGAAGCAGTTTTGTAATGATATCTGCAATATTTTCTTTGTTCCCAACATACTCAACTCAATTTTTCTTCTCTGCAATCTATTCTCGTAGAAAATGATACTTGATTGGAATGTGATTTGTCCTGGAGTGCATCACCGGATTTTTTGATATATTGATGGCACTTGCATTATCACAATATATCGAAATGGGCTCATCATACTCAACCTGTATGTTTTTCAAAGTTTGTTTCATCCATAGAACCTGTGTACAACATGTTGTTGTTGAAATATACATTGATGTTGCTCTAGACAATGATATTGATGATTGTTTCTTGATTAACCAAGATACCAAACACTCTCCCAAGTAGAGCATTGCTCCACTTGTACTTCTTAGATCATCAATGCAACCTTCCCAATCTGAATTTGTGTAGGAAATAAGTGATATATATTTTCCTTTTGGATACCATAATCCAAACTCTTTTGTGCCCTTGAGATATTTTAATATCCTCTTTAATTCTATAACATGTGATTCCTTTGGTGTTTCTTAAAAATGTACCACTTTTCCAACTGACTGCATTACATCTGGTTTGGATGTTGTCACATAAAGTAATCTGCCAATCATTGACATGTAATACCTCTGATTTGCATACTTTGAATCATCATATTTACTTAACTTACAATTGGTCTGCATAGGAGTATTGATTGGTTTGCAATCTTCCATTCCAAACCTCTTTATCATTTCTCTAATATACTTGATTTGAAAAATAAATATTCTTTGGTTTCTTTGAAATATCTTAATACCCAAAAACAAGGATAATTATCCAAGTAATGACATTTCAAATTCATTATGCATATCCTTTGCAAATTTCCAGCTCATCCTATCATCATCACTTCTAAATATAATATCATCAACATAAACTTCAATTAACAAAATACTATATTTATTTACCTTAGTGTAGAGGTTGATATCTGTGTTTCCTTTCCTAAACCCTTGTTTCTACAAATATCTATCCAATATGGAATACCATGCTTTGGGAGCATGTTTGAGACCATACAAGGCCTTCTTCAACCTGCAAACATAATTTTCATTTTCTGACAACTAAAATCCTTTTGGTTTCTCAATGTAGACTTCTTCTTCTAGATCCTCATTAAGGAAGGATAATTTCACATCCATATGATACACTTTAATATTCTTGGAGCATGCATAAGCAAGGATTAATTTGATTGCTTCTGTTAGCACTAAGAGTCACCCTCAGACTGCTAGAGGATAAGTCCAGTACCCATCAAAATGTAAATGGATTAAAATGGCTTGAGTAGGTGGATTGGCAAGACTTTAAAGAAAGGAAAAGACAACATATATCACTACAGATCAATGATAGACCATTGGGCTATGGAGTCATAAACAATCTACCAATTGAAGACATTTAAGCTCCTTATGAGACAAAATATTTGTATAATGATGAAGAGAAGAATAAGAGAATGACATAAAGATGAATATTTTCTAAGCAGAGATCCTCTCTGCAAAGAGAATTTAGATGTGTCTAAACAGTAAACAATGATAAATAGGAGAGATTAGAACAAATCCTCTACTGCATCAAGAATCTATCCATCAAAGGCAGATTTTAATCCTTAAAATCCACAATACATTCAAACAAAATGAAGAATATAACATAGTACATAGAATACAAATCTGATGAAACAACTCATATGAATCTTCAATAACATAAAATTTACAGCCACGTGCCCCTTCAACTTACAAACTGAAATATACAGTCATAAACATTCTTAAAACCTCCTCTCGTCTTCACCACTCCCCCCTTTCCTTATACAATTCATCAGATGTATTTATAATCAAAACAGAAGACAAAAAATAGGAGTGTGAGTTGACCTTCCTATCCTAGGATTCTCCACAAAAAGATACAAGTCTAACATCTATACCAATAGATATAACAAACTGCTAAAATCAAGGAGCCTGTTGGCAACCAAAAATGAATGACATGTCTTGTTTCTTGGGAGCCTCTTCTCCAATTTCGTGTGTCTTCTCTTGTCTGTATTGTTCCTTCTTTCAGAAGGAAACTATGGTCGGTATGGGCTTGCAGGAAAAACCTCCCTCTGTGGTACTTCGGGATGACAGTTTTTTGTCTCCTCGGCCAGACCCTCCATGCTTCCATTTAAGGCGGTAGTCGATTTATCAACCACCAGTCCTTCTTTCATTAATTGATTTCTCCTTGGGATCAAGATGAGGATTAACACCTAGCTTTGTTCCCATGCACTACTCTTGGATTGGACCCTATATAAGCACGTGATTGCAGAAGTTGCTAGGGGCAGTTTGGATCCACACCGCTTTGACCCCCGAAATATACCACCAACTTCCACGTAATTCTTTAGATGTACCTTGGCTTCTATTGGAGGACCGATCTATAATTTTAGCGCTTGAGCATTTTCCATCCCTGCAATGAAGTGTGGTCATCGATCTATTGCAATCTGTGATCTAGGAAACATTGGTATTTTAGCGCCCCCACTAAAATTTATCCATCTTCCAAATCTAGAATAATTTTAACCATGTTTAGATATAGAGCCAATTTTGGCATCTGGAAGCTTTGAATGTTGAGCAGGAATACCTCCTGGAGGATGATCTCCTGAATTTGACGTGGTGGCCTGACACCATTGTGCTAACATGTCATGGAAAGAAGGGTGACACATGTCACATGGAAATGGACGAATGAGGGAACCAAATGACCTAGAATGAGTGCCACATGTCAGGGCTAGATGGAAACCCCTTGTCTCCACATATCAGTGCCACTAGTCCTGACAAATGAGTGCCAAGTGTCTTTGGTACTTCAACACTTCGGGCTTCGAGAGTTTTGGATTGTGAAGCATGAAAAACTCTGGAGTGGTATGGACTCGAAGTGATGTGGAAACATGACACTATATGATGTCACAACTAGTGATGGATGAGTGCCATGTGTCTTCGTCACTTTGGCACTTCAGGCTTCAAGAGCTTCGATCGATAAATTTCCTTTCTTACCTGCTGCAAAGATCAATGGTTCTTGTTGTTTTGAGATCAACGGTCCACAATTACTTCAGGAGTTCGAGCTTCGAGCCTTCTCAATGCATAGTTCTTACAATCCTCTGAAGCGTTGTATACTTGAAGTGAGAGATATTCCTCCATGTGTCCTCTTGTTTTGGACATTCGAGATTCACTTCGGGAGTTCAGGCTTCAGGATTTTTCTTCTGCTTGCTCGCACCATCTTGCGAAGTGTCATATTGTCGAAGTCTTAGATCTTTCAACGCGCGTCCTCAGCCTTCAATGGATCAGAATTACTTCGGGACTTTGGGTAGTTCTTTCTCTAGTGCTTCACTCTGCAAAACCTTATGGAGTGATAGATCATCAGACACATGTCCCTTGCTTGAATATCAATGACCATGAGTGATTGTAGAGACTCAACTCACTCACTCTTTAATTTGCTTGTTGATCTTCGCAATGAGAAGATGTTCATTCATAGAGAGATCGACATCCACTGTTTATTTGTTGATCTAGCAAGATCAATGATCCTAGGGGATTGGGGGCTCACAACTTGTAGAAATTTTAATTTTCTTCCCAATCCCCGCAATGCCTCCCCACCGTCGATATCTCTCTCCAATGAGATCGGATGGCCATGACTTACTCTTTTCTCGATCTGACGGTTGATTTGAATTGTGCATGGGATCTCCACCATTGAAAATTGAACCTATATGTTTTCTTTTATTTCAAGCCAGAAATTGACTGCTTTGAATGTTGCATTTTTCTCAAATCTTTTCCCTATGCATACAACATACTTGACTGGCCTGACTTTATCAACTAGAAGAGGAAACATTTATAGAAAGGTTTCCATAAAAGAGAGAGACTAGGAAGAGGTGGAGACCTAGGTCCTAACAACAACTACATATGAACCAAGACAACTTTATGTGATAACATTGGCTCCACAGGGGATGGCATGCTCTTTGTGAGCTACCAAGAACAAGCAGCTTCAATTTCTTATCCTAGGGCTATGGGGTCACTTATTCAAATACTAAAAGAAAATTGAAAACTAAAAATATTTCACATAAGATTATTTATACACAATAGCCTACTCTAACTGACCTTTACAATGCTAAGGTGAAAACAAACTTCCATCATAGCCACCCAAACTGTTTGGTAACATAATTCTTCTTTTCACTGCAAATTATCCATAAAATGTAAGGGAAGTATGACAGCAGAATGAAGACATGTTTTGGAACACTGACAATACCTCCAAATGATGATAAGATGATTAATTTTGTAGGCTCCAATTCATTGGGAAAGTTCAACACCATATATAACCCCACAGGGTCGTAAAAACTATAATAAGGCATGATAAACTGGTAAAAAGTTACCTCCTTTATTTCATCATTTATCACATGTTGTTTGGTGTTCTCAGTGTGTACAGGTGGATAAAGGATTGATTTAGGCTTGTTAATCCCAGGTGATATATTCTCATTTATAAGTGTTGGACATGAGATAAGCTACACATTTATCTCTTCCTTTTCTCCTCCATGGCTCTACCAATGATCAGATTCATAATTATCATATACATGAACCATGCTACGAGGTTCCAAAGAAGCTATGAAAAAACTCTTCTCTTCATCATATTCACTGGGATATTCATCAAAAATTGGTTGTTCTTGCTCAGCATTTGAAACAAGTTCTTCATCATAAGCAAGGCTTCTAAAGACATCTGCTTTGAGAAAAAAAATATCCTCTACATTTTCTTCCTAAGATAAATAAACAAAATCTGCCTTCAATTCTAAAAAACTAGGAAAAAACATAGAGGAATCTTCCCTAGTTCTTTTAATTAACTTATCATTTATATCAGCTTCATATTCAGCTGGTACCTCCCACTCTTCTCCTCAAAATTTAGGAAGGATACTTCCCCATTCATCTCTACTAGGCTTTGGATTAGGGAAACGAACTATTTTTGAAAAATCACAGAAATAATACCTCTGAGATAAAATCTTGTCCATTTCAAACCAGCAGAGTCATCAATAGATTTATGAACAATGGAGTCACCATGGTGAAAGATGAGCAATTAGAACAATGTGTCCATCTTTAGTTCACTATCTAAAATTGGATCTCTTCATTGTCGTTCTCCTAGGGAAGATATCTTCACTTTCATCCTTGGTAGCGACACCATTAATGTTAGCACTGAGAGTCACCCTCAGACTGCTAGAGGATAAGTCCAGTACCCATCAAAATGTAAATGGATTAAAATGGTTTGAGTAGGTGGATTGGAAAGACTTTAAAGAAAGTAAAAGACAAAATATATCACTACAGATCATTGATAGACCATTGGGCTATGGAGTCATAAATAGTCTTCTCATTGAAGGCATTTAATCTCCCTGTTAGACAAAATATTTTTATAATGATGAACAAAAGAATAAGAGAATAACATAAAGAAAAATATTCACTAAGGAAATATCCTCTCTGCAAAGAGAATTTAGACGTGTCTAAACAGTAAATAATGATAAATAGGAGAGCTTATAGAAGATCCTCTACTGCATCAAGAATCTATCCATCAAAGGGAAATTTTAATCCTTAAAATCAACAATACATTCAAACAAGATGAAGAATATAATAGAGTACATAGAAGACAAATATGATGAAACAACTCATATGAATCTTCAATAACATAAAATTTACAGCCACATGCCCCTTTGGCTTACACACTGAAATATACAGTCATAAACATTCTCAAAACCTCCTCCCATCTTCGCCACTCCCCGCTTTCCTTATATCATTCATCAAATGTATTTATAATCAAAACAGAAGAAAAAAACAAGGAGTGTGAGTTGGCCTTCCTATCTTAGGAATCTCCACAAAAAGATACAAGTCTAACATCTGTACAAACAGATCTAACAAACTGCTAAAATCAAGGAGCATGTTGGCAACCAAAAATGAATGGCATGTATTGTTTCTTAGGCACCTCTTCTCCAATGTCATGTGTCTTCTCTTGTATGTCACATTTCTTCTGTCAGAAGGAAACTCTAGTTAGTATGGGCCTAAAGGAAAAGTTTCCCTCTATGGTACTTTAGGCTGAGAGTTTTTTGTCTCCTCGTCCAGACCCTTCATGCTTCCATTTAAGGGGGTATTCGATCGCTCAACCACCGATCCTTCTTTAATTTACTGATTTCTCCTTGGGATCGGGACAAGGTTTTACTCCTAGATTTTTTGTCATGCCCTACTCTCGGATTGGACCCTATATAAACACGTGATTGCGGAAGTTGTCAAGGGAAGTTTGGATACACACCTCTTCGACCCCCGCAATCCACCAACAACTGCCACGTACTTCTTTAGCTATACCGTGGTTTTGATTGCGGGACCACTCTGGAATTTTAGCGTTTGAGAATTTTCTATCCCCGCAATGAGTTGTGGCCATCGATATGCTGCAATATGCAATCTGGGAAAACCTACTAATTTAGTGCCCCTGCTAAAATTTATCTGCCTGATAACTCTAGAATCCTTTTAACCATGTTTAGAGATGGAGACAATTTTGGCACCTGGATATTTGAATGCCGAGCAGGAATACCTCATGGAGGACGATCTCTCGAATCTGACGTGGTGGCATGATGTCACTCTGATGACATGTCACGGAAAGAAGGGTGACACGTGTCACATGGAAATGGACGAATGATGCAACCAAATGACATGGAATGAGTGCAACATGCCAGGTCTATATGGAAGCCACTTGTCTTCATGGATGAACACCACTAAACCTAACAGATTAGTATCAAGTGTCTTTGGAACGTCAGCACTTCGGGCTTCATGAGTCTTGGATTGTGAAGCATGAAAAACTCTAGAGTGGTACGGGCCCAGAGTGACATGGTGGCCTTACACTATATGATGTTACATCTAGTGATGGATGAGCACCATGTGTCTTTGGAACTTCATCACTTTGGGCTTTGGGAGCTCTGGTTGATATTCCTTTCTTACCTATTGTAAATATCAACGGTTCTTGTTGATTTGAGATCAATGGTCCACAATTACTTTGGGAGTTCGGGCTTCGGGCCTTCTCAATGCATAGTTCTTACAATCCTATGGAGTGTCGTATCTCCGAAGTGAGAGATCTGCCTCCACGTGTCCTCTTGTTTTGTACAACCGAGATTCACTTCGAGAGTTTAGGCTTCGGGATTTTTCTTCTGCTTTCTCGCACAATCCTCTGAAGTGTCGTATTTCTGAAGTGTTAGATCTGTCGATGCACATCCTCAACCTTCAATGGATCATATTTAATTCGGTACTTCAGGTAGTTCTTTCTCTACTAGTTTTCTTTGAAAAACCTTCCATAGTGCTAGATCATCGGACACATGTCCCTTTCTTTAAGATCAATGACCACGAGTGATTGCAGAGACTCAACTCGCTCACTCTTTAATTTCGTTGTTGATCTCTGCAATGCGAAGATGTTCATTCATAGCGGGATCGATATCCACCGTTGATCTATTGATCTACCAAGATCAAATATCCAAGGGGCTTGTGGGCTCACAACTTGCAAAAATTTTAATTTTCTTCTCGATCCCCACAATGCCTCCCCATCATCGATCTCTATCTCCAATGAGATCTAACGGTCGTGACTTATTCTTTGCTCGATTTGAACTGTACATGGGATCTCCGTCATTAAAAATTGAACCTGTCTATTTGCTTGTATTTCAATCCCGAAATGGACTTCTCTAAATGTTTCATTTTGCTCAAAAATTTTCACTGTGCATACAACATACTTGATCGGCCTGACTTTATCAACCAGAAGAGGAAAAATTTATAGGAAGTTGTGCAGGAAAGAGAGAGACTAGGCATAGATATAGACCTAGGTCTTAACAACAACTACATATGACCCAAGATAAATTTATGTGGTAATAGATTCCATTCAGACAACTAAGGAAAACATCTCTTCAAATTTGATACCTTCAACTTGAGCATATACTTTACATACCAATCTAGATTTGTTCCTGGTACCATGTCCATCTTCATTTAATTTGTTTCTAAAGACCCACTTTGTGTCAATCACATTTTTTTACTTTGGTCTTGGAACCAGTTCCCAAGTGTCATTCTTCTCTATCTGATCTAACTCTTCATCCATGGCTTTTATCCAAAAATCATCCTTGTTGACTTCTTCAAAACTGCTTGGCTCAATCGTAGATAAGAATGCTAGGTGTAGTTGTTCTGGTGAACGAATTCTTCTTCTAGTCTCAACTCCTGCATATTTGTTCTCGATGATCTCATATGATGGAGCATTCTTATGTGTTTGTTTTCTAGGTTTCTTTGGAGGTACTTGAATATCTTTTTGTTCTTATTCTTTTATTTCCAACTGCTCTTCTTCATTTTCTTCTTCTGCTACTTCTTCTTCTTTTTCTTCTTCTTCATGAACCTATTCTATTGAACCCTTTTATTCTTCCTTTATTCTTTTTCCACTAATCTCATCAACCATCACATTGATGCTTTCCACAACTTTGTTGAGCCTTATATTGAAACAATTGTATGTTTTTCTTGTGCTCGAATACCTAACAAGTATGCCTTTTTCCTTTGTCCACACGAGAATCGAACTTTCCCATTCTTCCATCTTCTCTTTTGATGTAGCATTTGCTTCCAAAAACTCCGAAGTGCTTCACATTCACTGGTCTTCCTTCACATAGCTCACAGGGACTTTTATCATTGTTGTTTTTGAGCATTACTCTATTTTGAATATGAACTTTTGCATGCATTGCATGTGTCCAAAAGAGATCTGTCAACTTAGAATCCATTAAAATAGTTCGATCCATTTCCTGTAAGGTCACATTCTTCCTTTAGACAACTCCATTTTGTTGTGGTGTCCTAGCAACAGAGAATTTCCTTTTTATTCCATACTTGCTGCAAAATTCCATAAATTCCTATGAAGTAAACTCTCCTCCATTATCAGATCTCAAACATTTGATTTTTTAATCCATTTAATTTTCAACCATTTCCTTATATATCTTGAAGTTATTGAATGCTTCTAAATTCTTCCTCAGAAAACAAACTACAGTCATCCTTGTATATTCATCAAGCAATAACATATAATATTTCTCACCTTTTAAACCATTTGTTCTAGTTGGTCCAACTAGATCAATATGCACAATTTCCAGTGATCTTGTTGTGGAATATTCCTTTGATTTGAACTTGGTCTTTGTTTCCTTTCCTTGTTGACAATGCTTGCATAAGGTGTTGGTTGGCTTCATGATCTGGGGCGTTTCTCTTACTACTTCCTTTTTGCTAACTTTTACAAGGTTATCAAAGTTTATGTGACCCATTCTTTTGTGTCATAGCCAAACTTCATCTTCCTTTCCTAGACAATATTTTTCATTTACAATTTCACTTAATACATATATGTTTCTTGAAGTTTTTACAGTTGTTGTAGCCAATATGCCTAAACCTGATTTTATTATATCACACTTTTTTGAATCAAACACGATTCTGTGACCTTGGTGACACATTTTAATTACACTTAGAATATTATTTTTCATATATTCCACTAATAGAACATTTTCTACATTAGTATCCTTGTTTCCAATTCTGACTGTGCTTCTTCCAATTATTCTAACCGAGTCGTTGTTTCCAAAGGAGATTGATCCATCTCTTTCCTTTCTCAAGGTTAGAAACCTATCCTCATCACATTTCATGTTCTTTGAGAAACCATTTTCAACATACCAATCGTGTTTCTTATGTTTAACTTGTAGAGAAAGTGTGCATTCTTCATTGTTGAAATGATTATGTTTTCTTATCCATATTGTTTGAGTTTCCTATCTGTGATTGTTTTTATTCTGTTGTGATTATCTTGGAGGAACTGTCATTCTACAATCTTTGGCCATGTGTCCAAATTTGTTTCACTTATATAATTCCATCTCAGTACTCAAAGATTCAAATGTGTTGTAGTTTTTGTTTTGTGTTTCATGGGGCCTTCTTGAATAGTCATTTTTTGCATAACTTTCAAGTTTGTCTTTGTTTCTGTTATTAGCTCTACAATTCAAAACCTTATGTCCAAAATTTTTACATGAATAACATAAACCAAGAAACATATTTTGATACCTGGGAGTTGTAGGTCCTAGAAAATGAGTTACTCTTATGAACCCTTCTTCTTCTTGAGGCCTTCTTTTTTTTTACTATCATTGATTCTGAGATTTGAATCTTCTACGTGGAGCAATGTCTCTGTGATCTTCCTTTTGAAACTTCTTGTCTCCTCTGATTGTCTCTGCATAGATTCTTTGTTGTGTTTCTTGATCTGTTGTTTTGGAGCTTGATCCTTTTTTTTTTTCTGGTTGTATCCAAGTCCGAACTTCTCATGATTTGGCCTTTGACCGCTAATAATATCGTCCAAAACTTTTAAGTTGTTCTACATGTTTTTCTTTTGAAGGTATTTTCTGAATGTGACAATCTTTACTTCCAAGCCTCCAATGATCCTGTTTTTTTCTTCCAACCTTTCTTTGAGTGCTTCTTCAATTATGTTTTTTTCTTCAAATTGGATTTTTAATTTAGTGATCATGTACTATAGTTCTTTGAAGTTTGAATTTTCAGTTTCCTCTTTTCTTTTCAGTTCTTCCTGTAGTGACCTGTTTTTCTTCTTTTCCCTTTTTATAACTTCTATGGAACTCAACAATTCTTCTCTGTAGTCAACTTTTGTCTCTTCATATTCTTCTTTTGTGCCTTCTTAATTGGAATATTCTACTGCCATGAATAGAACCCTTTATGTATCACTTCCATTGTCTTCATCTTCGTCTGATGAGGTGTTGTCTTCTTTGGTGCAAAAGATTTTCTTGAGAAAAAAAAATTGGTTCTTTTTCCTTTGTATATTTGTTTTCTATTTGAATCATCTTCTTCATTCTTTTTATTTTTCTTATGGGGACATTTGTTAGCGAAATGACCAATAACATCACAATTAAAACAAATCAATGAAAGCTTACCTCTATATTTTTCGTTGGTTCCCTTTTTCATTCTTCTAACAAAGTTGGGTACTTCTTCATCATCTTCTGAGATTTCATTATTGCTACTATCTAACTTTTCCTTCTACTTGCCCTTTTTTTTTGACTTCTTGGATTCTTTGAATGTTGCTTCTTTTGTAACCGGATTCTCCTATTTAGTTCTCATTTCATAGGCTATGAATATTCCATGTAGCTCATCCATGCTTATTGAATCCATATTTGTTCTTTCTTCTAGTGTTGATATCGTAGGATCAAATATCATTTGAAGATATCTTAGTACCTTTTGAACAATTATAGATTCATCAACTTCTTCTCCCGGTCCTCTAATTTCATTCACTATTTCATCGACTCGTAAAAAGTAGGATGCAATATTTTCATCTTCCTTCATATTCAACTATTCAAATTGACCACTGTAAGTTTGAAGCTTTCCTTCCTTGACTTTTTTGTCTCCTTCATAAACATTTTGAATTTTTTTCCAAATATCCTTTGCGGAGCTGCAATGCATAACTTTGATATATACCAAATCAACTAGACCATTCAGGAGTGCATTTTGGATTTTGAATTATTTAGACTGAGTTTCCTTCCATTTTCATTTGTTGGAGGAATGAAAGGCTTTTTATATCCATCTACAACTGATTTCCAAACCCCAAATCCATGTTCTTGTACATACGTTTTCATCCTTCTGCTCCAAAATGCATAGTTTTCCCATCAAACTATGGTATTCCATTTTTATACTTATTGTTTCTCTCCATGATCTACCTTTCAATAGTTAAATTGATTTCTGAAGGAACCCGCTATGATACAAATTATTGGATTACTGAGAGGGGGGGTGAATCAGTAATAGATATTTTTAATCATTTTTAACCATAGTATATAAGTGTTGTTTATATTATGATCAATTTACCATTATCATTCAATAAGTGTAGAATAAATGAACCATGAATAATGAGCAATAATACACATACACAATACACCAGTATTTTTACATGGAAACCCAATGCGGGACAAAACCATAGAATCATTTTTCTTATATGTATTTAAGAATTACATTGATTGGAAGCACCACCTTCCTTTTTTCTCCAGCTACAACTGGAAGGAGGCTCCAACCCCCTATATTTTTAGGCTACAACCTGAAGGAAGCTCCAACTCTCCAATTCTATGGCTATAACTAGAAGGATGCTACAACCCCCTATGTACTGTGGCTACAACTGAAAGGTGGCTAAAACCATATATGCTTGTCCCATCCAACCTTCATGAAGTATAAGTGTCAAATGAATGATGAAACCACTTCCACACTATCACTGTGAGATATACCACTATAAACATGTACCAATCTGTGCCAACAACCTATAACCAACCTATACCAATAGTCTGTAATCAACATGTACCATAATTCAACCTATACTAACAAATACCAATAGGTACGTGATCTGTCTATATAGTAGCCTGCATATGCACGAAGCCTTTCTATACTGCATACTATGTACACCTTCAAAAATCTAGGGTTCTTATTTTTTCTGAAACTCAGACACTTTATTGCCTCTGTCGCATCAACCTGTAACATGTCACTGTGTCCAATATGTATTTGTTACCTGTGAATACATCATCATACATATCCCTTAACTAAGTGCATCTATGTCTCTCTAGTCATGTGTCATACATGTGTATACAATCATGATCAAGTGTAATAACCCTCACATGGACTAGACATCAAACCTTCACTGACATGTAGCCTCAAACTACACCAATGACTTCACCAACACATCACAACCAAAACACCTCATGCATGTGCCAAGAAATACAATATATGCCTCAACACTCAACTCACCAAGATGTAATTGTAATGAATGCCAACCATACCAATTCTGTATTTATGTAGATCTAGCTCATACAATAAGTTTCATACAACCAACAACCTCTATAGGGAAAATCCTCAAACTACCATAACCATATCTCATGTAGACAACAACATCCAACTATACATAAGAATATGACATACCTTTTGAACTTGTAGATAGATCTGGTGTACCTGATCACTGTAGACTTTCCTGGGAAGTTTCTTTAAGACTCTCAGAACCTGGCACCCTTAGCAATTCAATATTTCATGGCTTTTCCCAATTGTATGCGACCTCCTTCATTCCATCCCGCATATGTTTGTGACCTCTTCCACTGCAGCCTTCTACACCTCAAAAACTAGTATTTTTTTTCAGTATTTCTGCAACTCAGAAGCTTTCACAGTCAATCCTTCTTGTTACCACAGAGTTGTGTAACTTCATATGTATCAATGAGTACCTGCAATAAACCTTACAAAATAATAGATATTCAATGTTCTCAATAGGTTCTAGTAGGAGACCCTTTCTCTCTTATTTATACTATCTAAGTAGCTTCCTCAAAGAGTTACCTTCTAACTAAATTTGCCCAACTTCCTTCTTTTAGGGATAACCCACTTTGAACCATGTTGTCCACTTACAACCACTTTATCCACAAATAGTAAGCTCACCATTTCTAGTTACAACTAATTTATTTTTAAATATTTTCTTTTTCAACAACTTAACTCATGATTAAATCCTTGTTACAACCACTTTGGCCAGTAAACACCTTCTAGGAGCTTCTAGAATAAATCGACATCTTTGATCTTTTAGGGGATTCTCCAAATTCACAAGGCCATAAATATTTGACCGTGAAGAGTCATGTGATGTTCCACATATCACCAGAAATGGCACAACATGTACTATCCATGTAGAATATTCTTAGTTGAAAATACACTGATATTCATACCTTTATACCTCAAACAATCTTGAGTCCCTTAACCATACTATTGGGGATATTGTAGTTTTATACCAGACTTTATTCAAGGGTTGAAATCAATCAAATAAAAACCAATTAATCAATAGAATTTCCATATTTCATCAATTTTGTAACCCTAACTGATTACGTTTCCAGCAAAGTTAAATGACTTAAAGGAGATGTGTCGATTTTTTGTCGATCGATCCATTGATAATTTCACCTTCCAAGTCGGAACTTCTTAAGACTTGTTGTCTCATTCTGCATAGGAAAAATGGGTAGTCAACTCTAGGTGAAAAAATCATATGGATAAGAATGCTTCCTTGTTCACATCCTTGAATGAAGTTGAGGAGAGGAATATGTATGCTACCAATGAATTTTCTCTCGATATTGTCGGTCAGGGTGATGTTACTTGTCGACATGGGAGGATTGTCAATGTTTATCATGTGCCAAACCTCAGTTTAAATATGTTATTTTTTTCTCATTTAACATAGATAGGTAATATTGTAGAATTTTGTCTAGATCGATTCTATGTTCGATATTTGAAGAAAGTTTGGTCGATTTTCATCGAATGGTTTCACGACTCGAAGGCTAGTCTGTATAAATTATATAACACGACTTGGCCTAACACTGAACCAAATACTCTTGTTTCCTACATTGATTAGCGAAGTCAAACTTGGCATGAACGAATCAGAAACCTGAATTTCAGAAGTCTACAGGCACTAGAAACTCATAACATGGTTGTTGGTCTACTGAAAGTGGTTCCCTTGAACATTTTTGTAAAGGATATATGCTTGGAAATCATCATCAGGCACCATTTGACTCTAGAAAAATGTAGAGATCACATAACCTCTTGGATCTAGTTCACAGTGAAGTCTTCTGCATTAATTTACCTTCATTGGCAGGTGTAAAGGTATATCTTGAATTTCATTGATGATCTCTCTAGTTTAAATTAGGTTTCTTTTTTGAATAATAAGAATCTTGTCTTTGAAAAATTCAAAGAGTTGAGATCCTTTGTTGAAAATCAATGTGGCTGACCCATCAAGTGCCTGATATCAAATAATGGTGGTGAGTATGTAAATCAACCTTTTGAAGACTACCTAGTTCAATCTAGTATTGAGTGGAAGAGGTCAGTTCCTCACACACCTGAGAAAAATGGCATTGCAAGATGCAAGAATCGGATGTTAGTCGAAATGGATAGATTTATTTTGTAGTCTAAATATGTACCTTTATTTTGAAAATTATCTACTCAATCACATTTTGACTCAATTTGTTCCTTCCGTGAATCTAGTTGAATGATGGTGTAAAAATAAGCCTTCAGTCATCCACCTTTGTTTGTTTGTATGTGTTGCCCTGGATCATATTTATGATGATTGAATAAATAAGTTGGATGCAAAGCATCATGCTTGCATCATGATGGGATACTCTGAAGAGTCAAAATCCTATCAATTATTTTATCTTGTCAAATGAAAAATCATTATCAAACAAAATGTATGGTTTGATAAGAATTCTTCTTGCATCAATTTGTTGCATGCCTCCTTTGGATTTTTATAGGATGATCCCTTTGATATTGTCTCGAAATCTAGTTCTCATGTTCCATTTTTCAGTCTTTCAACTAGATAGTTGAAATTTATTCATGTTTCAACTAGATCGTCGACCTCTGAGTCAATCAGTCTATTGATATTTGTTTCAACTAGTTTTCCATCTCCATCGACTGAATTTTTTTTGAATTATGATCGATGTGCTGAAGAAAACAATAGTTCACATGTTTCTTGTCTTCCTCGTTGGGATTCCAAGAAAATTGAATTTTCTAGAGATGATGCTAGTAATATTTCTTCTGGACGATAAAATCAAAGTCAAAAGAAACATTCCATCATTGCCTTGATGACTCATTCACTTAAAACTTCTAATATTTTTTCCTACTCAGGTGCTCAAGGATGACCTGAATGGGAATAGGTTGTGCATAAAAAAAATGATTCTTTATCGAAGAATCACACTTGGGGCTTGGTTCCCCAACCACAAGAAAATAACATTATGAAGTGTTGATGGGTCTACAGGACTAAATTTACCTCTTAAGGTATTTTTGAGTGGCATAAAGCATGCCTGGTTGTGAATGGATTTTATAAACAAGAAGGTATTGACTACAATGATACATTTTACCCTATTGCAAAGGTGAACTATGTTCGACTAATTATTTCCCTTGTTGTTTGTTTTGGATGGAAAATCCATCAAATGTATGTGAAGAGTGCCTTTCTTCATGGAGACATATTTGAAGAAATTTTCATGGAACATCCACCTATTTTTTGTGAAAGATTCTAACTTTCTTTGTTTATTCAAGAAGTCACTTTATGGTTTGAAGTAGGCTCCCCAAGCTTGGTATACTAAGATCAATAGTTTCTTTCTTTGACTTGGTTTCAAACATTGTGAATCTGATCATATCGTGTATGTACTCCATAACATTGAAGACACTTTGATTGTTGTTGCATATTTTGATGATCTTGTCATTACTGGAAATAATATTTATCTCACTTTTAGATTGAAGAAACAACTTGCTAACTCCTTTGACAATACATATCTTAGTACTCTACATTATTTTTTGGGTGTTCAAGTATTACCTCTATGTGATGATTTTTTCATTTCTCAATATAAATATGTAATGGATATTTTGACACATTTTAATATGGAATATTGCAAACCATGTGCTAATCATTTTCAATGTAGAGTCAATCTCACCAAAACTTGTCAAAATCCTCAAGTCGATGCTACACTTTATCGACAACTAGTCGGAAGTATCATTTATCTTCCTCGTAGTCGACCTAACATTTCCTTTTTTGTTAGTGTTTTTCTTGGTTTGTTTAGGACCCCAGAGAAATACACTAGAAAGTAGTCAAATTAATTTCCTTCTATCTCAAGGGTACCACTCATTTCGGTATCAAGTATTGTCGAAGTTCAGATTCGTTAGTTAGTTTCACTGACTCTGACTGGGTTGGCAATAGTGATGATTGGAAGTTCACTTATAGCTATGTGTTTCATCTAAACACTATACCATTGGTGTGGTCATGCAAGAAATAAAAGGTATCCTCCTTGTTGACTACAGAAGCATAATATCATGGCATTATTCAAGAAGGTACTAAAGTAGTATGGATCCACCAATTTTTGGGTGAACCTGGATTTCCTATTAAAACCTTGACTAAAATCTATTGTGATAACCAAATTTCCATATAGGTTGTTGACAATCTTGTTTCCCAAAATAATATGAAGCATGTTGAGCTCCATGCTCACTATTTGAGATAGTTGGTTCATGAGAACATTGTCTCTCTTGAAAACTGTAGGAAAAATGATCAAGTTGCCAATATCTTCACTAAACCCTTAGTTGAAGCTAAATTTGTCAATCTTCATAGAATGATTGGGCTTCAAGAAGCTGCAATTATGGGGGGTTTCATGATGATATAATTTCACCTCCTAAATCTCCAAAGATGTTTGTTGATGGGGGTTGTTGGAACATCAAGCTTTGATTGTTCATCACACTTATCCTAGATTCATTTGGTCAGGTCGTTAACCTACATATGGAAACATTTGGTCGAGCGATCCACCAGATCTCTAGATTAGTTGGTTGAGTAGTCAACATGCCTATCATTCAGATAGTCGACCAACAGTCGAAGATAGTCGGGTAGTGGATCGACATGCCCAGTAATCGACTATGAGTTGGATGCATGGATGGTCAGGTAAAGAATCATTTCCAAGCCAACTAGATAGTGTGGATATGACAAAGTCAACTCTAACAATTGACGGTTATATGTAGATAAGATATTCTCGATTACAAGGAAAGTCGTTAGATATTGAGGCTATAAATAGCAGACCCCGTGGGTTATTATCATCAAGTGATCAAAGTGATATCATATGAAGATATCAAGGTCCAATATGCATTGTGATTTTTTGGTCACAATGTTCTCTGCTTAAGTTTTATAACGGTGTCTTTAGACACGACATTTCTCTTCAAATTTTTATTTCCTATTTGATTATCTACAGTACTGTCTTTAATTTTTTATGTCGGGTTCCACCCTATTCCCCAATAGGATAGAGTAATAAAATAACAATAAAAGAGGATAGAGGATGACATTGTCTATGAAAATAAGATAGATGAAACATGTGTGCAAAGTGAATAAAAACCATCAAATGTGAAACCATATCGACACCCTCATTATCAAGAAATATTTCACAAAAGAAAAGAAGGTGGATATCAACATTTTCAAGGAAGAAGATGGAATACTTATCAATATTCATGGAACAAGGCATCACAATACCACTCTTCAACAAGATATTATAAAAGAACAAAAACCACTACAAATTGGAGAAGTTACAACAACAATACATGGAATCAAAGGAAAGAAAATTACACAACAATTAGCCACCAAGGATTAACACCGAAAATATTATATTTGGATGGATGGATCACCATTAATGGAATGATTAAAGTGGGAACATAATAAAATCATATTACTTGGTTTCATCACATGTGGAGCCTTTAATTGAAAATCTTTGAGGACAAATATTTTTGGAGGGTACTATGTTATGACACAATGGGGGAATATATGGGGTTAAATGTATATGATATGATCCCAAGGGGGGACATATATGGGACTAAATGTACATGTAATATGTAAATGTATATGTAATAGGGTCGGCCTAATAGTAAAGAGGCATCATGTATAGTGTTTTAATAGGTATATATAGAGATCATGTATTCCTTATTGAGGATATGTGAATTGTGATGTATGAATATATTTGGATATTTGGAGGAGGTTATCCTATTATTTAAGGAGTTATTGTGTAAATAATCTCTCCTATATATATTTGAGTTGTGCTCCATGCTTACATTCACTACTACATATCGGCATATTATTCCATGAAAATTTTCCATGCTTCCACTAGTTTCATCATTTTTTTAAAGAGGGCGGGATTTTCGTGGATATTTCCACGAAAGTTCATCGCAATATCCACGAAAATCTTAACTTAACCTAGTCGGGATTTTCGTCACTATAGTGACAAATTTTTTTGGAAATAGAGATGAAACTTTTTCCTATCTCATTGGTCGGTGTTAATGGCTAGTTGACTATTTTATCTATATATAAGTGACTTTAAGAGATTTTGTGACACAATTGCTATACTTGCGACATTGTTCTTGGATTTTGTTTGAGATGTTTATTTTTTCTGTCACCTATCGGTTGAACAAATACAATTCTCGATCTACATAGCTTAGATTTTGAGCTTGCAAGGTTAGTATGTTATTTTTTATTGATGTACTCATTTAACTTGTAATTTTTTTTCAAATGTCCAATTTGCATTTAGCTTGTTTTTTCCTTGATAATATATTATAATATGTGTAGTACCATATTTCATGTCTTTGGTTTTTGGTTCTAGTTAGTATATTCTATGGAAAATGGTATGTGGATTCCATAATATTCTAGGTTTATGGAATCCACATACCCTTTTCCCTTCAATTGTAGCTATAATCTCTCTCTCTTTTCATTGATAAAGATATGGAATTGTTCTTGAAACTCAACCTTGATCGGTGAAATGATAGTAATTGATTCCTATATTCCCTGCTTTAGCAGGGACTAATAAGATACATAAACACTAACCCTAAACTTATGTTAGGTATATATGTCGTTATTATATAAAGAAAACATTTGTACACATATGACCTTATTATAAAGATGTTATCTATGTCATCATGATGTTGATCCTCTACACATACGATCACCTTATTATAAAGATGTTGACCTTATTATAAATATGTAGGTCAATATAAATAAACATATCATAATCGAAAGGAGTAGCCAAAATATAAAAAATTGACAACTTAATGTTTGGTATGGTGTAGGTAAGACAATTACTTGTCAGGACAAGGATATGTCACAATGAACTAAAATGAGAGGAAGCTTGCTCGGTTAAGAGTGGCATTAGAGGTGAGGGGAAATGGAAAATGTCATTTCCCTTACTATGATTGCAGAGGCTTGCAAAATAGAATACTTTTAATACCAACAGCCTAAAGACATTGTAGGGAGAAGGGGCATGCCAAAGGGGGTTATGAATATCGTCCCTTGGTAACAGGATTCAATATTTAATGTATTCTCTGTAATAATCAGTATGTCATGAATTTTAGTAATATTTCTTATCGGGGTTTTTATAGTTTCTATACACACTAACTTTTCTATGTTGTTTTTAAATATATAGACGATGCCCCCAAAGTGTCGACCTCTAGAGAGTTATTTGCCAAGTCTTAGCAGAAATACTACTTTACATGGAGATGAACTTCGAGATCAGAATATTAAAGTTGTTGATCAAGTTATTAATGTTGATATGGATGGAGATAACATTAGTGATTCAAATCAGGAAGATGAGATACATAGATTGATCCAAGACACATTTTCTCTAATGGATGAGGACAACTAGGATGATAGTCATGATGTTGATCCTCTACTCGAGAAGTCATGTCAACCTCTTTATGAAGGCTCAAAAACAAATATTTTATCTGCTATATTGTTGTTGGTGAACCTGAAGGTTTTGAATGGTTTATCAAACACATGTCTCACA
>ML776605.1:1785108-1799998 GCA_009831015.1 Picea engelmannii
ATTTAGTAAGTCCTATATGAGGATTATTAATTCGCAATTTATTTTTTACTTGTTGTCCATGTTGTAGTTGAAACATCACAAGGCTATGTGGTGTAATGGTCATAAATTTCGTATCAAAATGTTGGATGATAAGATGAAAACCTCAGATTGTGGGATAACTGTAGTTTTTAAGGTCACCAACATTTCCTCTAGAAGTGATAGAAATCTGGAAGAAACTGAGAATAGGTACTATGGCCATTTGGAGGATATAATTGAGTGTGATTTTAATTTCTTTAAAATAGTTTTGTTTGAGGTTAAATGGTACAGGCTACGGATGCATGAATGTGATCCTGAAAGAACTATTATTGAGAATGATAATGGATTTACCATGGTTAATACAAGGGCATTTGAACAGGGTACAAAGCCTTATGTTCTTCCAAGTCAATGTGAGAAAGTATTTTACTCAGAGGTACCTAGTAAAGTAGGTTGGTCATACGTTGTTAGATATGATCCAAGAGGAAGACCAGTAAAGTACAATCATGTATTCGAGGATGAAGATAATAATGAGGAAGAAGATCATGATTATGAATGTCAGGAGCAGGTGGCTCATGTATTCGATGTGTTAGACGAAGAAGTTGAAGAGGTTGATCATCCAAATGTAGGAGACGATGATCTCATTGACGATATCGATAACTATAGTAGTGAAAATGATGTTGATAGGAATGAGACTTTCACCAATATCGATTCTGAACCAAATCCTGATACATATGTTGAACAGGATGAAGAAGAATATGGCTGATATTTAATTGTTGAAAAGAAGAGGTATGTGTTTATATCTTTTATATGATGTTTATATGTTTTTATTTTGTATAATATAGTATATGATACATGTTCTTTATAATTTCAAATTAGGTAATATGGGGAAATTGAGAGTGATGTGGGGGGGGGGACATAATTAGAGCTTCCACCTTCACGTGGTTTCCCCTGTTTAGTAGAGAATGAACTATTCTTGAAACCAAGAGAAGCTCTGCGCAACTGTGCCTAATCATACCAATGATGTAGTTATGTCCATCATCAATTCATCATTATCATTCTCCAAATATCTTATACAAATTTCACAAGGAAATTGTACTAGGAAATTCATCTATGGAATTGTTATATATATGTCCAACATAATGATCCCCTATAATGTGGACATTATCCCTCAAGTAGGTTTCATGACTTCATGTTTGGGTTGTATATCAATGTTGTTTTTTATATCCCACATTGTGGATGGCTAAAAATTATTGCTTGAGTGCTCATTGATCATAAAAGACATGACCAAATCCTTTAAGATATTCTCCCAATAAGTTATCATGGGTTGCCAATATTTTTCCACTCCCTTATCAATTGAGGATTTATATTGCATGATTGGTGTGTCGTCAAGAAGTTGGAATTTGAAGTAGTGGCATCCTTTGATACCAATTATCTTGTGGTTATTTCCCAACAAGTGTGGATCCATGAAGCTTTTGTAAGTCAAAAAATTCATGAATTAGATATAAGATGAAGAAATTGTGATATTCACATTGTTATAACCCTAAATTGCACTATCCATGCTTACCTGGCATCAGGCCAACTATTTCCCTTCATTTCCAAAGCCATGCTGAATAAAACCTTGAAAAACCACTTAAATTAATCAACCCGCGCCCTAACCTATTACAGGGCGCGTTGGAACGCTTCCTGGCCTTCTACTGCATGCGTTGGAACGCTGGCTGGCCCACTACAGCCCGCGTTTACCTAACAAAGCAAAAAATCAGGAAAGTTTCTACCGGGACGAAAAGCTTTGGGTCAGTTAACTGGAACTCCCAGCCATGCATGGCCGAGAGTTCGTCTAAAACCCTAGCTCCTTCTAGCCTATAAAAGAAGGGGTAGGGGTACTATTCAAGGAGGAAACAATCATAGCAAAGAAACTATGCCCAATTGTCGAATCTGTTTTGTCGCAACCCTTTAGCCTTTCCTCAAGCTTTAGGAGAATTCAAGAAAAGCAGTTGGAGGACAAAGAAGAGGAGGAGCCTAGGATCAGGATCGAGGAACGGTGGCCGGTCTCTAAAATCATTGTAAGTGATTCATTTTGAGATTAATAAAAATATGTTTTTCCCGTCCCAAATGCATGAGTCTTATATGTTTTATTTGATTTGTGTTTAATCTCTAACCATCTAGTAGAACAATAGCATGCATGCGTAGTTTTGTCTTGATTGTAGGATCACTTTTTGGAAGGAGCAGTAGAAGTGAGGGGGATAAAGCTCAACGGAGGATCTACACCAACCGTCAATAAAAAGGTTAGTTGGTTCTTCCCGTGTTTTCTTATGAAAAAGGGTTTTAGGTTGGGGTAGAAGGTTAAAAGTTATTTCTGAAGGGTCATGATCTGCATGCAAGTTTAAGCCCTAGCTTGTTAGTTCGTAGGGTAGAATAACCCCACAACAGAATTGGCGACTCCACTGGGGATAGTTTACTCTTAGGGTTTCCCGGATTTAGTTAAAGGTCCTTGGGTAGTTCAAAGAAGTTGAGTTTTTTGTTTCTTTGTTGTTTTTGTTTCCTGTTAGGTCAAAAGCTAGCAGGGAACCTGGTTATCAATACCATTTTTTCCTTGGTTGTTGCTTGACATTGATTCTCGGGACACACAGAGGTACACGCGGCCTACAGAAGTCCTGCACGCGTGTAACCCATGCCCTAACCTTCTACAGCCCACGTTTGAACGCCTACTGTAGTGGTTTCAGTAGCGTGTAGAGCCCAGGGAGCTTAAGAGGCAGTCTCCTCTTCCCTGTCAGAAGTTTACCTTCTCAGGGGACTTTCTAGATCCTGTCTAGGTCTTGATTGGTTTATTGTCTTGCTTTCAGTCTGCCTCATTGTGTTGGTTATTTTTTGCATTTATTTTCTTTTTGAAAATTTTTCTTTTTTGTTGAAGTAGAAGCATCCAAGCCTTTCAGAGACCCTGGTTGTCAATACCAGAGGCCTCTTTTAGGTCTGGGCTACCTGTGTTTGATTTTTTCTTTGGTTTTATACCTACACACGGGCTGTTTGAGTTCTGATCGTGGGTACCCGTGTGTTGTTGTAGCTCAGTACGCGTTTGAACGCGTGCTGTCTCGGTGACAGTCGTGGGCCTGTCTGGTTGTCTTTCAGCCTGGGTGGGGCAGTCATCCCCTCCTGTGGTGAGAAGTGTTCCTTTCAGGGTATAGAGTCTGGAGCTGCACAGTCAGCAGGTTAGGGCATCTTATCCTTAGCCTGTGTTTGTTAGTTGATGTTTTGATAGAAAAGACAAAAGAGAAAAAATATTTGTTTTATGGTTTTTAGGCAAGTGTTAGATTCGGTGTTGTCTTGATTGCTTTTTTGCATTGTGTGTTCTGATTATTTTGCAATCTGCGCTTTAAGCCAGAGTTTTCTTTTCATTCTCTTAGTTTTGTTCTTGTCAACATTTTTCCTTGTTGCGTTATTTTGCAGCGAAATAAAAAAAAAAAAAAAAATCTTGTTTCATTTTCTTCTTGATTTGAAGATTGTGTTGTTGCATCAGTAGCTAGCAAAGAAGTCTTTTTGCATAAGTTTTTGCAATGTATTTAGAGTATAAGTAGCTCACAGATCTGAGAGAAAGTCCTTTATATTTATTGCATGAAATCTTAGTAAATTTGAAAAGAAAAGAAGTCTTTTTGTTGAAAAGTTGTTGGTTTTGCATTTTAGTAAAAGTTTTTGTTTCCAAGCATTTCTTGTTCATTTAGCTTTGAGTCTTTTTACACACCATCAGTTTCACTTTCATACCTTGTGACTTAAAAATCCCATTAAAAGCAACGCTAATTAAAAATCAATTAGACTTTTCTGTTTGTAGGGTGCATACACTAGCTCAGGACTAGGGCCTTGGAATAGGTTGGAGAGTAAATTCTCCAAGGCCACCCAAACCAAACATTGGAGTCTGTCAATAGGGAGTGTAGAAATCCAATTACGGAAATTTATTCAGGACCCCCCTCTAACACAGGGGCTAAACACGAGGTCGCGTAAGGAAAGGTAGCGGAGATAACCCCTCCAAAGTTGGACCGAGCGTTGTGGAGAACACATATCAAGGATTTGTTAAGGGATTCCATCGTTTGCATTTTCCACGGAGCTTCATGGGTCTCGAATCCGTTCGAGGTCCTCAGTTGTCTTTCAGACCATTTTCTCTCGATACCCTTGACAGGTTTCGGGCTTGATACCCTGCTCATTGTGGTCTACCCGATTATCGACTGTACCCTCCTGATAACTGTTCGCGTGCTGGTAAACTAGTTGCCAATCTTTTCTAGGGACATACACGGGGGAATGTGAGGGTATACCGTGGTACCTAGGACAGATATCGAGCCACGCTTTGCAGAGTATACCTGGAGGGTGCTTCCGTATTCGAGTTGCACTTGCACCAGTAAGTTGCTCTAGTGTTGGTTTTTGTAACTGTTCTTCCAACTAGTTTAGTACTTGCTTGATTTATCTTCTAGGGGATTTCTTTTAGCGAGTGTTACTGTTTGTTCGTGTAGAATACCTTAGCGTGTCGTGAATCTTCTCACACAGTGGAGGATTCAGAGCTCCGTCGGTCATGAAGACTTATGGGCCTGCCGCCAGTTATACTGGAGCCACCCCCGCCACCATTGAGGCGGAAGCTAGATGATCAAGGGTCTTTCGAAGCAACTGGGGATTTTGAGCCTGAACAACCCCCCGAGGAATCGACCTTCAATCTTGGATTGGTTGAAACCTCAAACACTGATAATTGGCCGGACATTATTGTGCCAATTCAATTTTACGAACACATGTCAGTGCCTAACCCAGTGATGGAACCAAACTCTGTTACTTCAACTGGGAATTCTTCCATTCCCATCACTGTTGCTACCACAGGAGAAGCTTCTCCTAACTTGCCTTTGTCGACGGTCCGGGCTACCATGGTCTCAGCCGCAACTACGTCGCACAGTGGACCGACCCCATCTATTGCGGCGGCAATACCTCCTTACATACCTAGTGCGACAGGCCCTCCGTTTTCATACGATATGCCTAGTTCAGGTACTAGTCCTGCACTCACTTCATCCACTTTCCAAACTTTGGGTCTGGGGGCAGGGATCTCTAACGCTCCTCTGCAAGGTCAACTTGGGGGCATTCATGTTCCTTTCAATGCTTTTCCTTACGCTGGAGGTCATATTCCTCCTTCGTCCCCGTCGCTTGGTGGATCGCATCAGCGGTCCGTCGGGCAGCCTGCACACACAAGTCCTTTTGGAGCCGGGAGTCAAGGAACACCTGCGCAATCTCAGCAGGTAGGTTCCTCACCATTTGTTTGGAACGAGACGTTTGGTAATAACACTTTCACATCCGTTGCTTTCCCATCTGGGGGCACACCTATTTTTGGACAGTTTACGCCGGCACAGGGTACTATTCCTGCGCTGGGGGCACATATACCAGGACCTTGGAACTCAGCACAAGGATCCATTCCATCTTCTGGAATGTCGTTCTGGGGTAATTCTTTCCACAGCCAATGGAACCCCGGACAGACTTCTATGCCTCTTCCATCAGGACCGGCATGGGGTAATCCGTCCCAAAGTCTGTCAAACACGATGAACGCCCAACATCATATGTCCTTCATGGGGAATCAGCCAATGATGTCTCCTCAGATGAAAAACCCTTACGCTGGTCAGGGCCATGGTTTCTACCAGAACTCGGGCCAGCAACCAAACTTTTCCTGGCAACCTGGTGCCAGTCAAACTCCAGGACCCCTTTATCCAGGCTATCAGTAGTAACCAAAACTACCATTCTTGGAAACGTTACACTTGTCGGATTTAACATGGTTGTTGAATGATCCTATCTGTCACGATCCGCGTTGGCCTCCTATGTCGACGAAGTTGCCTTCAGACATCCCAAAGTTCGAGGCCAAGACTAACGAAGATCCAGGTGATCACATGACTACTTTCCACTTATGGTTTTCATCGAACTCACTGAAAGATGACTCCGTCCAGTTGCGATTGTTTCAACGCACTCTTATTGGGAGTGCTATGAAATGGTACATAGAGCTTGATCATTCACGATATTCTTCTTTTGGCGAACTGATGATGGTCTTCCTTAACCATTTCCAGTTACCTGTGAGATACGACGCCGGCACAGAGTTGCTAGCCAATTTCGAGCAGACGAAAACGGACCATATCTCGGATCACATTCGAGAGTGGTGACACCGAAAGAGTCTTATCAAAGTACCTGTCCCACCAGCATTCCTGCTGTAGTGGTTCATTAAGTCCTTGGTCCCACAATTGTCCAAAGATGTCGCCACGTCCAGATTTTTCTCTGAAGAAGATGCCATTATGAGGGATCAACAGTTTGAGCTCATCTTTTCTTAGTCCGGTTTGTTATACAACATCTTACCAGATGCACCACGTTCGATACTGGAGAAAACCAGACAGAGAGTCAGACTACATGCCGATGGTATCGTTGGTTCGGCACAAACCAAGCCCGCTGAGCAATTGACAAAACAATTGCAACAGTTATCTATACAACACTTAGCGGCCAGCTAGACTACTGCTTTGGCTGTTCCTCCTACTCAAATGTCGGAAGTACACTCCGTACAGACGACTAACCCAAAGGCCAACCAGCAGCCCGAAGGGAAGAAAAAACAACGCAAGAGGGGTAAGGGGGATAAAAAACCAACTGATAATGTTGGCGAGGGCCCCACGAAAAAGAGGAAGGCGAGGTACCCGTGAAACTTGTGTGCGGAAGACCACCCGACCCATCTATACCCTTGACTTGCGGAGGCCCATAAGTTTGTCACATAGCAACAACAAGCCATGTTGACTAATCCCTTTCAGCATGGGCAAAATTTAACTCAAGCCTCTGCGAGTGGCGAAGGGGGCAGCCAGAAAAACTGCCCTCCTCCAAACAATTCATCTTCTGCGAACGTATATATGGTGAAAAGTGATGCTTTCATAACGACTAGAGCTCACGACTATAGCAAACCAAGTGCCCCTGAGAAGGGCAAAGAAGCCGAGATCCCATCTCTTCCTCTACAGATCGAGAAGACGTTGTGTGAAACGATGACACGCATTCCAAAAGGTGCGTTCAAGTGCGCTTCTCACAATCCAAATGCAAGGGCCGCCCAGAACTACTCTGTGGTGAAAGATTTATCACAAACCCCTTGCGCTATGTCCGCTTTGGAGGTCCTCCAAAGTTTCCCTGCTCAGAGGAAAGCCTTGTTGACTGCTTTAGGCTCTACCGAGACTTGTAACCTAGGTACCATCATGTTAGATACGACTGACTGGAAACCTCGTTTGCCTTACCATGTCGCGTTCCAGATAGTAGTGGCTCATCCCACGAAAACTTTTACACGGAATATCTTCTGCATGGTGGTAGACGAGGGCGCTTCGACTTGCGTTATGTCGTTAGCATGCTGGAAAGCCATTGGCCAACCTGAGTTGTATCCGTCACCTACTCTCCTTACTGCGTTCGATGGTCATTCTTTCCGACCGCATGGCATCATCCCTTCGTTCCCTGTCCAGTTAGGGGGGAAGACCATGTGCATCGAAGTAGAAGTAGTTGATGCCCCCATCGACTACAATCTATTGTTAGGTCATAGTTGGACTTATGCAATGCAAGCAGTGGTCGCTACAGTTTTCCGAGTCTTATTGTTTCCACATGAAGGTCGGATAGTGACCATTGATCAGTTGTACTTCTCTCGACCTGACCCAGCCTTGGGGGCATCCACGATTCCCATGGTAGATAATCCTCAATCCAGCGTCGTTAACGTAGGGGTTGGTTTGTGCCCATATTTGATGGGTACTTTCGATTACCCACCTCCTCATGGCGATGTCAAGTTTATATCGAACCACCACAAGGCTGAGATTTTCCGTGTTTCGTCATTTCGCACGACTTACTTTCAGGATCCGTGGACTCTTACTTCCCCATCAGCCACGATGGATGAGACAGGGCACACTGGCATGGCCATGCCCTTATCGGCCACTGAAGTAGCGTACTCTTTGGTCCAACAAACTTCAGCTACTCCTGATCCGATTCCCACACAAGAGTTGGATCCACTCCTCGAGCCTATCTGGGCTCAGGATTCTCTTGCCAACACCGATTCGTTAGATTTAGTCTTGCCTTCTGACGAATCAATAATTGAAGCAATGACTAGTCCAGACAAACCCTGGGAAGATATTCATCACAGATCATATTTCCTCCCAGAGTTACACTGAATCGAGGCAGGAGAATTCACTATCACCATGACGGGAGATCAGTCGTGTCCTATTAACCTCTTAGCTACACAGGAAATTTATGCTGAGGGGAATATGGCGACTATCACTGAAACCATACCTATTAACATCTCCCGAAACCCTGGCGTCATGGAGAATGTCTTCGTCGGAGCGGATTGCTCCCCCGAAGAGGTTCAAATTTACACGGATCTTTTCAAAGAATTTTGCGACGTTTTTTCCTGGTCTTATGAGGAAATTCCAGGCATCAACCCACAAAGTGTCGATCATGAGCTAACTTTGTTGTTTTTCAAGCTCACTTTGAGATCCGAAAGCAACATTCGGCGAGACTGCATTTATGCTTTTCGATCTTGTCCGGATTAACTAAGAAAAGTAACCATTGTGGAGTCTTCTTTAAGCCCTTTTCAGACTCCTTAAAGATGAAAAGACTGCCGAGTGACCTTGTTATTCACACTCGTTACACTGGTCCAGAAGAACGTTCCTTAAACGGGTCTCCTTTTAAGCCCTTTTCAAACCCTCTAAACATGAAAAGATTGCCGAGCGATCTTGTGACCCTTCACGCTCGTTAAACTGAAATTTGAAGTCACGTCTGTCCCGCTGTAGTTTACCCCTTTTTCGGTCCGGACGGTCAACTGTACGGACAAAGGAATACTCTATCGAATTCTGATTCTTTAGAAGAGTATCCTCAGGTATAATTTTATTCCTTTTTCAGGCCTGAGGGACTAAATTTACGAAAAAGAAACCCCCCCGGAGTCCATAGTTAAGCTCTTTTTAGACTCCCTAAAATTGAAAAGATTGTCGAGTGACCTTATTCTTTCACACTCGTTAAACTGGTCCAGAAGAATATTCCTGATGGATTCCATAGTTAAACTTTTTTCAGACTCCTTAAAATTGAAAAAATGGCCGAGTGATCTTGTCCTTTTCACACTCGTTAAAATGGTTTTGAATTGATGTCTAGTTGGTGCTAGTTTACCCCTTTTTTGAACCGACTAGACTATTGACGAAAAAGGTACCCCAATGGATTTTCCTTTTATGCTTTTTCAGACTCTCTAAACATGAAAAATCACCGAGCTTCCCTTCTCTGGGCTCATTAAACTTACATCGAAGGACGTTACTATTGTGTGTTCTATCAACCGCATTTGCATCCTTTACCCATCAGCCTAGTAACAATTTGCTTTTGCGTCTTAACACCTTTGGCCACTGGAGGATTTTTCCCGAGTATCATTTCCTAGAACATCAGTCTTGCCCTTGCGCCTTAAGCTTGTATGTTTTCTATGCTCGTTCCTCCACTGTAACGTAATATTCCTTTATTCTTTTCAAAATAATCAAAAAGAACAAAAAAAATCAAATATACCCCAAAAAGAGGATGGGAAAAGTATTTTCTTTATTGGCAGCATTATGAGTCGCCCTTGGATAAAGCACATCTGTCCGTTTGATTCATCATACTTTGGGATGTAGTACGACCTTAGGAAGCTTTGCTCGCTATATTGAGTTGTTTCCTCCACCGTTCGATTACTCTTCCAAGCATATGGAGAGTTTGTGTTGCCTCCTGCTTCGTAGACTTATGATTAACAGATATGTTGCCTGAGTCTTATCACTTGTCATGCTATTGTCCAAGGGAAGTTTGTTACTTAGCCTGAGACGGCCACTCTGCAATATGTCTCTGGTTCGCATACCCAGCCATCCTGAACGTCCAATCAAATCTTTGTTCGAAATCATTGAAGCCTTCAGTCCGATCATCAAGATTATCATGTCCATAACCGACGAGCTATCGAAGACCTCTGGGTAGTGCAGTCGTACACTCATATTACACTCCTACCCAATTTTAGAAGATTTTGAAGTTGTTTCTCGAGCTCTGAATTACAACCATAAGGCCAAATCAGCTTCTGAGAGATGGATACTTTCTATGTATATCTTTCTAATTTCGAGGTGTAGCTCCGTTGTGTATTGTTCGCGGCTACTCTTTATAGTTATTTGACATGGATATACAGTGTATTTGATTGGTATCCATGGTTCTGATTTATCTCGAGCATGGGTGTGCCCGCCTCGGTGAGACATTTGATATTTTTTGTAGACGACACCTCCTGATTCCTGATTCCTGGGCTCACTCATTCAACATATCGGTACAGATTGGTAAAGAATTGGTAATGTATTTCGCCCATCAGATGCTCTTATGACCTCACACATTAGGGGGCATCTGTTATAACCCTAAATTGCACTATCCATGCTTACCTGGCATCAGGCCAACTATTTCCCTTCATTGCCAAAGCCATGCTGAATAAAACCTTGAAAAACCACTTAAATTAATCAACCCGCGCCCTAACCTATCACAGGGCGCGTTGGAACGCTTTCTGGCCTTCTACTGCACGCGTTGGAACGCTGGTTGGCCCACTATAGCCCGTGTTTACCTAACAAAAAAAAAATCAGGAAAGTTTCCGTCGGGACGAAAAGCTTTGGGTCAGTTAACTGGAACTCCCAGCCATGCATGGCTGAGAGTTCGTCTAAAACCCTAGCTCCTTCTAGCCTATAACAGAAGGGGTAGGGGTACTATTCAAGGAGGAAAAAATCATAGCAAAGAAACTCTGCCCAATTGCCGAATCCATTTTGTCCCAACCCTTTAGCCTTTCCTCAAGCTTTAGGAGAATTCAAGCAAAGAAGTTGGAGGACAAAGAAGAGGAGGACCCCAGGATCAGGATCGAGGAATGGTGGTCGGTCTCTAAAATCATTGTAAGTGATTCATTTTGAGATTAATAAAAAGATGCTTTTCCCGTGATAAATGCATGAGTCTTATATGTTTTATTTGATTTGTGTTTAATCTCTAACCCTCTAGTAGAACAATAGCATGCATGCATAGTTTTGTCTTGATTGCAGGATCACTTTTTGGAAGGAGCAGCAGAAGCAAGGGGGATAAAGCTCAACAGAGGATCTACACCAACTGTCGATAAAAAGGTTAGTTGGTTCTTCCCGTGTTTGCTTATGAAAAAGGGTTTTAGGTTGGGGTAGAAGGTTAAAAGTTATTTCTGAAGGGTCATGATCGGCATGCAAGTTTAAGCCCTAGCTTGTTAGTCCGTAGGGTAAAATAACCCCACAACACACATCTATAAGTTTTCACCATATGTAGCAGTGAAAATATGTCTTTTTTCTTAATTTGAGTTGATGACCTCCTATAAGTTCCATTTATGTCTTCATGTGTGTATCCCATCGAGAGGAAACCATATTCATCAATGGAAAACACCCTGCTTTCTATTAGAAGGGATGAAAATGCAAACACAGAGTGACTTTGTTACGACATGTACACTTATTTATTTGCATCAATAATACTAGTGGTAGTATATTTGACATAATTGTATGAATTGTTATATTAATTAATCTAGTTATTGTATGTTTTTACAAATACAAGTACTAACTCACTATATATCATATAATTGATTTTTCGTTGTGGGGAATATTGTGGAAATGTTGATCAACCCTTCTCAATATATTTACTCTTAGAATTATATCTCTTTCGGTGAATACAGAAGGTCTTGTCACTCCTTATACATTCAATTTTTTAATTAATCATTTTCATTGGCTATCGTAATCTAGAAGGGTTGATCAATCCTTTAATTTATAATTTTAAAATCACATTTCCAAAATAATAGAAGAGGTTTCACGGGGGGTTATCTTTAGGGGAAGAATAAGTAAGGCCGGTCAACTGCCCCTTTTGCATTCATATTTTTAATTCATCCTTGTCATTATTTAACCTATTTTAGAAGGTTCAAAGGGTCAGTTGATCCTTCATTCAGTGAATCATTTTTGAAATCCATGGAAGAGGTTTTCACTAGAGGAATAATGTGGAAAGGTCGATCGACCCTTCTCTAGATAATTGTTCCCTTCTAGTTAACTGTCCATTTCCTGGATTGGTATTTATTTAGGGGAGGAATAAAAAAGGGTTAGGAACTCCTTTTGCATTCATATTTTTAATTAATCCTTATTTTTATTTGAGCTAGTTTGGAAGAATAGGTCAACCATTCCTTATATAAATTTTCAACGAATCATTTTAAAATTAATAGAAGAGGTATTTGTTGGGGGAATAATGTGGAAGGGTAGACAAACCATTTTATAGAGAATTGTTCCATTTCATTCAACTCTTAGTATCCTATAATAGTACCTCTTTAGGTGAAGAATAAGGAAGGAATGACCACCACTTATGCATTTAGATTTTTAATTAATCAATTTTGTTATATCTCCTAATATAGAAGAGTCGATTGACACTTCCTTGTATAACTTCTCAATGAAGCCTTTGCAAACTCAAAGAAGAGATTTGCATTGGGAGCATAATGTGGAAGGGTCAATTGACCCTTGTATATATAATTGTTTCATTCTAGTCAAATCTCCATCTCGTAGAATGACATTTATTTAGGGCAATAATAAAGAAGGTTGATTTCCCCTTTCACATTCGATCTTTTTAATTAATCCTTTTCCCTTATTTGACCTAATCTACAAGGGTTGATCAAATCTTCCTTGTATAAATTTTCAATGAATCATTTTCAAGATAATAGAAGAGGTATGTGCTAGGGTCATAATGTGAAAGTGTCAATCAACCTTTATCTAATGATAATCGTTCCATTTCAAGCAACTCTTTGTCTCATAGAATGGTATATCACTAGGTGAGGAACAAGGAAGGGTTGGTCATAACTAATCAATTCATATTTCCAATTAATATTTTTTCTTATTTTTCCTACTATGTAAGGGTTGATCGACCCTTCCTTGTATAAATTTCAAGTGAATCATTTCAAACTTATAAAAGAGACTTTTAGTAGGGCATAATGTGGAAGTGTCACCTAATTCTTCTTGATATAATTGTTATATTCCAATACACTCTACATCTCATTGAATCTTATATATTTAATGATAGAATAATTAGGTACTGACTTATGATTAGGTGACTTATGTCACCTAATCATACCAATTATGTACTTAGGGAAACTACTTCCAGACCACGAACGATGATTTATGCTTCCTGCTAAACTAGGAAATAATTCCCGATCCAATGCTGAAGAAAAAACCTGAAGTGCTCTTCCTGCCCTCAGTACATCCTGCCCAATCAACATTTGTAAAACCTGACAATATCACTCCACCACTGCGCTCATACAAAAACCAGTACTACATTGTACCTCTCAAGTATCCAAACACTCAACCATGTGTATCCATGAGGGTTGCTCCTTGAGAATTGTTAGGAAGGAGTCATCTAGGAAATTTCCACTAACCAACTGCCCTATCTTTGGTTCCAAGAGATGAGTCCCATGAAGTAGTTGATGTTTGAATTTACAACAAAGTAGATAGAAAAGGACCTCTATAGCCAAAACATATAGGGATGACACCAGAGGGAATCCCTATCTAATTTATTGAAATAGTCCCATTTGTTCATATTTTATTTTATTAATGAAGAAACAAGACAATGAATTAGTAAAGTAGGTTTCCACACTAAATTGAATCTAAGACTAAGTCCTATGACTTTGAGGTTCATTTTGATAAGGAGAAATTTCCTTAACCAATTAGGGATATTAAAATCCTTTCTGTAGGATATGGTCAAGACTTATTTAGCAACAAGCACACTCTTCAGAGTGGATAATGCCAAGGTTGGGACCATAGGTTTGATTGAGACTCCTATCTCTTTAAATAATGAATATTACATGACCATTTCATTTCATATTGAAGGAAAGGTAACATTTTTCATGCATCTATGAAGAGGTATCTTAGTGGCCATTCTATTAGGCTTCTATCGAGGTGGCTCTTGTATGAGGGAGGACACCTAAGACATATTTCTACAGGCCTCAATATTTCACCACCCTTTGTCTCCTAGTTATAACAACCTCATTTATACCTTCACTCATCACCATAGTGGATTTCATCACTTCTCATGGTAGGTGTTTGGAAAGACCTCATCCTTCTCTTTATTCTCTTTTCTCGGTGGGCCCCCAATGATTTAGTTGGAAGAGTTTGGAAGAGTTATAGTCTAGGTCTATTTGAGTGATTTTTAGTTTATCTTTTGTCTAGAGTTATAGTCTAGGCCTATATATATATATAATATAAAAAAACAAAAAATAAAAACGAAAATAAAACAACATACAAACAAAACAAAACATATTTCAAATCCCAGCCACTATACACTCGCGCGTAGAGCTGCTCGCACTCACCACCATAGTCCCACAGATTTGGAGCACAGAAGGGAGAGGAGGACGGATCTAGAGCACGGATTTGGAGCACGAAAGGGAGAGGAGGGCAGGAGAAGGAGGGAGAGGTGCATGGGAGGAGGGCATTCTGGAGGAGGCTAGGGCAAACGGATTTGCAGAGGAGGGCACATGGATTTGCAGAGGAGGAGGGCACACAGTTTTGCATCGGAGGAGGGAACATGGCCGGAGGAAATGGTTTGACTTATTTCTCCTATCTCTTGAGTGTGCATGCTAATTGTTAGATGAAATGCTTGATAGAATGTTTTATGAAATTCTTGATATAATTCTTGATGAAATGCTAAGTCATCCTTTTAAAATGCTCCAATCGTACCCTTAGCACAAGGCTCATAATCGGTTTCAAAATTGAAGAGCCCTAACCATAATTGTTTACAACTCACACATGACCAATCCCCTTGATTGTGCCATGAGAAGAAAAAATCCCCATGGGAGTAGTGTAAGTTAATAACCATT
>ML776605.1:1819698-1869490 GCA_009831015.1 Picea engelmannii
TAATCCTCCTTCAAGCCTACAATCATCTCAAAGACTCGAGACTTGCATATATATATACAAGTTTTGTAAGGTTTTAACCATTTGCCAAAATTTGAGCTAGATGTAGGTAATCCCTTATATTCTTCAAGTACATAAGAGTTTAAGTTTAGAGCTATGGTCAAATAAAAACATCAAGTGTCTTAAAGGAAATTGACCATGTAGTTTTGTATATATTTATCATACTTGATTACTGAATCAAAATGTTGTAGGATACCATTCACATGAAGTCTAGGTTTTGTTGTGACTTGGCTCAATTGACAAGGATTATAAAAGCTTATGATTTGAGTTAATTTTTTTTTTGTTTTCCCAACAAATAATTCATGTAGTACTTCAATGCCTAAACTATGATGTACAATTCCTTATCTTATTTGGTTATATTATGATTGCACCAACAAAAATTTCAAGTGTTATGTTATCCAACTCCTTCATTGTATCAAAGGTTTCAACATTATGTATCATGTGAAATTTGCTTTGATTTCAAATGAAATTGCAAGTTTCATTAGATTTAATATTGATGCATTACAATTATTTCAAGTCAAAGCTTCAGTTACTTGGTTTTCAATTGCAATGAATTGAAATGTTATACTTTCCTTTTCTAATGTGCATTGAAGAGACACTTCATTCCTAAATAATTTGCTAACCCCATGAATTACCTTGGTTCAATTAAATTATCTGGGATCAACCAATTTACAACGAATTTTATATTTCTTAGGTCAATACACAATTCACATCCTCTAAATACAAAATCCATACACAATAATAATTATTTTCCAAGCTCATATTTCTTCATGTTGGATTGCAATTAATTGTGTTGAAGGGTTAAAAATATCATCTCCAAATGTTTCAAATGATCTTCCCAAATCTTGCTAAAAGTCAAAATATCATCCAAGGAGACTACAATAAACAAGTTCGAGAAATGGTATTAAGATATCATCCATCAATCTTAGAAGTGTTGTCATAGTATTGTGTAATATAAATTGCATAATAACTCACTCATGCAATCCATGTGTTTTTTGGAAAGTAATATTCCAAATTATTCTTTGTGTATATTGTCATATTGGTATCCTTACTTCTAATCCAACTTCATGATAACACATGCTTCCAATATTTGGTTGATTAGTGACTTGATTATTTGTAGGGGATATATATATTACAATATTATAATGTAATAGTAATGCCATATTACAATGTAATATGGCATTACCATATTACAATGTAAAATGGTAATCCCATATTAATATGGCATGACCATATTACATTGTAATATGGCATACAATATGGTATACCATATTACAATGTAATATGGTAATACCATATCTCATGTAATTTTTTTTTTTTTAACTTAAAGCCATCGTCGCAATATCGACGATAGTTCGTCAAAAACAAATTTTGTATTTTACCACACATGTCACGAATTTTCGTCGCACATACAACATTTGCATCATAATTTTGGTCTTGAGATATATTTTTGTCGATATTGCCACAGATTTTCGTTGCAAGTGGCGACGGTTTTGCATCGCACATTCAACATTTGCGCCGTAAGTTATTTTCTTGGCATAATTTTCCATCGCAATTGTGATGAACTTTCGTCGTAGTTTCCACACTTCTTCATTGTTATTGCGACATAATTTCATCGTAATTGCAATGATTCATAGGGTTAACCTATCTTAAAGGTGGTGACACATGGAGCACTTATTTCGTCAATGTTTCCACGCACACCTGGATCGTGGATATAGCGACGAAAAAAAATTCTGACTTTCGTGGAAATTACGATGGATAAGTGTGGCAATATCAACGAAAAACCATCACAAATTTGGTCATATGTACTAGTGATTGTTCTACATGGTGTGTACTTATGGTTTATAATGATATCTTAAGCATTTGGAACATAACACATCATAAAAAAAGATATATCTATTATGGTGTGTTCCTCTCTATATATATAAAGAGAGAGAATAATTCTTTGTATTAGGAAACTCTATTTTGAAAATGTGGATTGATAAAAAAGTCCCACAAAGTTTCCCCTCGCCATTCATACATTTAATCATTATTTGTTTTTGTTTGTTAATGTGGCTGAACCTATTGGAATCGGGATTAACCTGTGGCTTGAGAAACCACGACTCAGGGGCATCTAAACCGTTAAAATCACTCAGGGATCGCACCTGGCCTGAGCCACACCAACCCTTAACATGGTTGAATTTTTTGTCACCGCAGGTTTCGAACTGGTGACTTTTCAACACAGAGTGGCTTAACAACACACTCTGCACCGACTGTCCTACATCTCGGGGACATACATTTAATCATTATTATTACTAATTTACTTTTAGTTTTGTAAAATACTATATTGGGAACACATATTTTTTGAAAAAAAAATTACAATTTCTATTCATTAAAGAAACAAATCACTTTCTAGAAGTGCTCATAGCACAATGAAAAGATAAAGTGCAAATGAAATTACAAGAGTACAAATACAAAGTGCATTTTTTTCCATGGAAGAAAATCATAACTTTGAATTCATAAAGTAGAAAAGAGGTTTCAATCGGTAGATGCTACAAGAGCGTTTCATAAGAGATAGGAAGATATCCTCCTGACTTCAAATATATATGTGATAATATTACAAATTAAGGACCATTTTGGTGCAATGTCGATGAAAAATAGAGCTCAATCCTACCATTTTTACTTTTCTTATTTTTAACCTCCCATCACACCCTTGAAGAAGGTTCCATAGTGACTAAAGGTAAATTATATATCATAAGATGTGGATTTGAAGGAGAGATCAAATGTCTAGTATTCAAAAGTTGTCCCAAATCCTTATCAAAATCAAAATAGTCAAATTCATGAATTCACTTCATCGCCCCTAATGCAGCATCGTTTGTAACTACCATCAGCAAGGGATTTATGTCATCTTCATTTACCTCATTAATAACTTTGTGATCAAGAGTTTTCTCCATCTCTAGACCTATAGAATTATGTGTTATTTAATTATAATCTTCTACATTCTCAAGATCTAGTGGTTCACATTCTTGACATCTTTCTAGTAAAGGTTTATGTCTTTTCTTCCTTGTTGAAGAGGAGCATGCATGGGGACACAAAAACTGGAGATGCTTTGGTCATTGATGCAGAAGAATTTTTGCCTCCAAAATCTACCTTGATGAATAGACCTAGGAGGGTCTATGAATTTACCAAGGGAGTTGGTTCCCTAACTTTTTATTATTGTAATTTCCTATGTTTTATTGAAATTATAGAAGGAATGCATAGGACAGGATTGTTTGATTGAGTTTGATTAAAGATAATCTTCCTATGATAGCAAATATTGAGAGTTGTGAGGTCTAGAAGAGATCCTAGAGTGATGTATTGAGGATATTCTAGATCTGAGAGATCCTTGAGAATTTTTTAGAGTCTAAGTAGGATCTGAAATGAATTCAAGTTTCAATCATGTTTTATATATTTTGTAAGCCTTTGAGCATTAGGAGATTAATTAAGAGAGGTGTATGTAGAGACAAAGTGAGAAATAGGTAGAGTATTTGTGTGTTAGGGACCTAGCCCCTCACGTAGGTAGAATAATATATTTCCATGTAATAAAGATCAATATTAATAAGGCCTAGCAATAAGGAAGAATAATTCCAATGTAATAAAACCTAATAGAAGCTTCCACTTCTAGAAGGATCTTCCTCTAGATTGTTCTTTTGATAGACATATTTAGTATAAATAGGAGTCGAGGGTATGAGAAGTTTTGTCTTGGATATTATTGTAATAGAGCTCTGCTTTGTCAGAGGTTTCCTCCTCAAAGAGGCAAGTGAACATTGCTCTCAGTAATCAAAGTTCTCTTTCTAGTGTTATTATGGTATTATTCTGGTATTATTTTGATGTTGTTCTGGTTATATCATTGTTTATCTTCCATTTCAAGATAATTATTTATGTTCTGCATATTATTTTATATCTGGAATATTACAAGTGGTATCAGAGCACCTTCCTTAGCAGAAAATTGTGGGTTAAAAAAATTTTCAGGGTAGAAACATATTCTGGTGTCGTTAAGCTACATAGATATGTCATTACATGCATAAACCCATGGTCAAGGATTCATACACATAGGAAATACAAGTGGTACTTAAGTGCACATATGTTGGCCACCCTTGTAACCCCTATTGGTACCCCTTTGAGTGGTAGCGCATCAGACAGGACATGTATACAGATCAGCCTAGATCTCTTGAAGCCCTCCATAGATAAATCGATTGGTCGCCTGACTTCTATAGTGCCACCAAGAAAATCACTCGAGAAGATAATCTCTATTACCTCGGTAGTCAGGTAGTATGGCTAAGGATATGGTCCAGCCTCCTTAGTTGATGCCCTGATATATTGGGTTGAGTACTACTGTTGGACCCTACACGTATATCAGAGAGCTATACCACAGGGAAAACCCTTGTCCGTAACCCTTGAATACCCTAACCCTTGGGAAGGAAACAAAAATAGAACCAACAAGATCTATTGTCGTACTACAGTGTCTTATGCATTTTGGTTGTCAAATTAATACACATTTCATGTTGTTAAGCATTTGGTAATTTTGTCATTGCAGTATTCTTCATGCCAGAGTATAACTCCGCAAGAGTAAAAAAAAAAAAAAGAGTATAGTGGTCCCGTAGACACACTTACTTGGGACCTATTCCATTGGATTCCCCTTTTCTCCCTGATCTCAGTCATACCCGTCATTTTTAATCCTTTTTGTTTCAGTGGCCCCGACCCTTTCCTAGTTTCCCTATTTTTCTTCCTATCCCATTATATTTCCCTTCAATCACTTATCATCGTGGTACCAATCACTTCTAAGTCTTTTTTTTTTTGGCCCCACCCACCCAATGTTTTTCCTTACCCACACTTCCCCTCTCAAAATTTCCACCACTCGCGATGAAGATCTCCAAAATTTCGTCAATCAAGCTCATGTAACCATCAAACATCTCACATATCAGATGGATTCCACCAATTCCTGCATTGACACCTTTGAAGCCAACCTCAAAACCCAATTTTCCTCCCTCCATATTGTTTTCAATCAATTTTTGAACCACCCTACGGGTCATTCTTCATCAAAAAAACCCGATGTTGTTGATTCCTCTCAGTCTCCACATTTTCACTCCAATTCATTTCATCGTGAACCTCGTCTTCCTTGTGTAGAGGTCAATAAATTTGATGGCTTTGATCCTACAGGTTGGGTCACTCAAATGGAGCATTATTTTTCTATGCATGGTATTAGTGACGAGTTGGCCAAACTTCGCTATCTTGTCCTCTATCTATATCTTGAAGGTTGATAATGGTGGCAATGGAAAAAAAATTCACGTTAGGGGTATATTTCCTAGACCTAGTTTGTTGTTGAGCTCTATGCCTACTTTGATACTGATACCCACTATCTAGTTCATTTTACCAAGTTGAAATAGTGAGGCACAGTGGAAGACTTCATCACTGATTTTGAGCATTTGGCCTTTAGAACAGAGGGCATGTCATATGCATTCTTCCATGAATGATTTATCAGTGTTCTCAAGGATGAAAACCGATACAGGTTATCATGGTCCACCCTCCCACTTGGTTGGAAGCTACTCAATGTGATAAAGAGGCCCAACAAGTTGTTTTTTCCAAGAACAAAAATACCCCTTTTGTTCCTCGCCCTCGACCCGCTAATCCTAACCCCCCTGTTACTCCCCTCAAGGTAGAGAGACTAACTAGGGATGAAATGGTTGAACACCAACTGAAGGGTCTCTGCTATAATTGTGATGAAAACTGTTTTCAGGGGCACAAGTGTAAGGAACAAAAACTATTTATGGCCATCTCAGAATATATTCCTGAAGTTGATGTGACAGCTCCCCTTGTTGAAGAACCCTCCCTTCCCGATGCCACCCAAGAGCCTTCTCACCGACCTAAAGTTGACCCACTTATTTCCATGCATGCCCTCACTAGCTTCTCGACCCCCAAAACACTCAATATCATTGGCTACATTAAGCATAGGAAGTTCATCATCCTTGTTGAAAGTGGTAGCACCCACAATTTTATTCATCATCGCATTTCCCAACAAACCAATTGCTATATTCATATTGTCAATAATTTTCAAATCATGATAGCCAATGGTGGGTCCATGAAATGTGGTGGGAGGTGTGAAAATGTATGTCTTCAAATTGGACATTACCAACTGAAATATCATATGTTTTCCATTGACATGGGAGGTTGTGACATTGTTCTAGGTGCTCAATGGTTACGAAATTTGGGTCCCAATCTTATGGATTTTAAGTAATTAACCATGCAATTCCAACAGGAATGACAAAAATATAAATTCCAATGTCTTACAGTTGGTTCTCCTGAGATCATGACTTCCCATCGTATGGAAAATCTCCTCAAGAAAGGCCACTCTAGTACCATTGCTTAAATCCATTCTATTCAAGTCGTTGAGATACCCTATTGGCCCTTGGTTATGTGTTAAGGAAGAAAGCCAAGATTAAGGAAGAAGAAAGACAAAGTATGAACTCTGTGGAAGGCACACAAACCGAGTAAGGGTTTAAGTGGTTAAAGAAGCAGCAAAGAAGGAATGAAGTAAGGAAAAGAAATTCGTTGAAAGAGAAGATCAAGGAAGCCAAAGCATCAAAGAATATGGATCATGGACAACTCAGCAAGCGGGAGAAGACACCAGAGGGTGCTTTGGATCACCTCATGGAAAAGAAGGAAGAATAGGATGGTGAAGCCCTTAAAATGAAGGTCATGTGGACCTAGGGTTTTTGCATCTAGGGTTTTGACAACTAGACTTCAGTACAAGGTTGTCCAAGAGTCATGTAATGTATAAATAAAGGTGTACAAGAGTTGAGAGGAATGTTACTATTATTGTTGGTGAGAGCAATATTGATATAGAAGTGTTGTGGTTGTAAGAGCATTATGTATTCTAGATCTTTAGTTGGGTGTGAAGATCAACCCTACAACTGGGTGCACAGGGAGGGGAGGAAGAGAGAAAGAGAGAGAGAGGATCTACAGCTAAGTGCACAGATAGAACTATATGTTTTCATCTAATATATCAAAAAACACAGTTTTGTGAATGTATCCCTAGGGAGAAGGTGAACCATGTGAATCTTGTTGCTCTTTTTGGTTAGTGTTGTGTTATTTTCTATATGTTATACTTTTATGCATTATTATTGTTCCTATTGAAGACAATGAGATATATATAACTTCACGAAGTTAACATAGTAGGGTTAATAATCTCTAGATTGCATTGTATTGTTGTTTTGGAATCACTTTTCATTTCCCCTAGTTGTAGACACCTCTGTCCTACAACCCCCTAGTACTACTTCAGATGAGACTTCATCTGCTTCACAGGTATTGCCGAAAGGGCCAGTAGTTAGGGTTTGTTGGTGTGTTGTTAGAGTGAACCCTAGGTCTGCCCCTGTGCCAACAAATGGTTCAGTTGTCAAGACCAGGATATTCTTAAGGGAATGTCAAGGTGGTTTCCATCAAAGACAAAGATTTAGAAGTGGATAGAAGAACAAGAAAGGGACTTCGTCGAAGCTCAGAACAAGAACCCTAGCATTAGTACAGAAGACTGGTTGGGAAGGTACATCTTTACTAACGTGCATGAGATTTTCTTTGGAGGACTTCATCAGGAGTTGTACGAGTGGTTAGCTATATTAGAAGACACCTAGTTTGAGATCATATATATACCATCAGTGGTTTGGATGTCGGTGTTGATCAAGAAATTCAATAGAGTCAATAATGTTGCATCTAGAGGACTGGATCTCTGGTTTGATAGCACTATTGGAGGGTACATTACTGAGTTTTCTATTGACATAGTAGAATCATATAGTCAAGAAGAGAGATATTTCTTTAAGGGACCTAGAGGGAAGTTTCTAAAATTTTTGAAGTTGAAGATTAAGATGCTATTGCATGAGAAGAATATCTTGAAGATACAGTAATCAATTGGATTTTAAAGCTAATGTTCAAGCATTTAGAAAGTGACAACGACACAGAGGTTGGACACATGCGTCGTGGGAGATCATTCAGGAAGGTTCCTCTTGAGAATTTGTTTAAGAAGAGTTATGAGGCATTGGCACAAGACAAATATTTCTATAGTGGGGAAGAAGTAGGGAGATCAGACGAGGAGTAGTCGGAGTTCACAAGGGCAGAGGAAGCGGAGGTTGAAGAACTTCGCCAAGAAGAACCAGAAACTTCAGTTACTATGCCAACTATCAAAGTAAGTATTATTACTCCTCATGTTGTTTTAGCAACATTAAGTAACCAGAGTAACTAGAGTAGTCAGAGAAATTAGAGTATTGTTACAAGCAGTTTAGTACATACTCAGACGAGAAACCAAGGAAGATCTATGGAAGATGAAATGAGGTTACCCATTTTCAGAGGAGATGGATCTGAGGATCCTGACTAGCACGAGTTCTTATGTGAATATGTGTGGAGCATTAATCAAGTCACCAATGAATATGTTAAGAGAGCTCAGTTTAGTACTACCTTGAGGGACCGTTCCCTAAGCTGGTACATGAAGTTTGTTTCAGGATTAGTACAACCTAAACCACTGAATGACATTAAGATTGCCTTGAGTGCAGAGTTCAAGAAACATAATTTGAAGTCGCAGTGCATTACAGAGTTGAAAGAAATCAAGCAGAAGGTGACTGAACCTGTTTGGGAGTTTGATCAGAGGTTTAAGACCCTGACATGCCATTTAAGTTTTCATATTCTAGATGAACAACACAAATAATGGTTCATTTTTGCCCTACTACCACATATTAGAGTTCCTATGATGCAAAAGAAGGTCACTTCATAGGTTGAATCATTAGACATCGCCATGAAACTAGAAGAATCCCTTGTAGGAGAATCCATCCCAGGTATGAGTCAGATTTTGAATCAGTTAACTAATTTATCTTTACAAGTAGAAGACATGAAGAAAGATAAAGGAAAGGAGAAAAGAGAAGGCATATGGTGTATTAGATGCAAATAAGAGGGCCATGACAAAGAGCATTGTCCCTTATTTAATGAATACTTTTCCTCTAGAGCCCCTAACCCTTTGAAGCAGGCTACTCTACCCTAGTGTAAGGTATGTAGAACTGGACATCTCCCTAGTGAATGCTATTATATGCATAAATATGTCCAGACACCCACCAATATTTATTGTAAATTTTACAAATATGTGGGGCATGATGAGAAGTATTGTAGGTCTTATGATCTCATGCATGAAAGATCAAGGGATAAATATAGAATTCAAGGAGAATTACAGTCAGAAGGAAATAATGTGCAGTTCAAATCCCTCGGAAGAGGAAACTTCAACCATCGCGGTGGATTCAGAGGAAGAGGATGAGGAGGAGGAATGGGTCGAGGGAGAGGTCGGATTATTTTCTATAACTGTGCATGACCAGGTGATTTGGAAAGGGATTGTTAGAACCCTTTTACTACTTGCAACTACTGTAATTCATTTGACCATGTCATTGAATATTGTCTAGTATTGTTAGCTAAACTTCAGGAGAGACGAGGAGGAAGCCAACAAGTCCAACTAATATCATCAGAACCTCGCGGTGAGGATCCCAGATTCATTGTTATTACTAGAGGAGTTGATGTTATAGGAGAATATAGGGTGACTCCAAGAAAGACTACAGATGGATTAGGGATCATGAGAGCTGCAGAGAAGGCACAGTTGTTTGATCCAAGGAGAGAAAAACACACTTTTGAAGAACCAAAGAGAGAATTTGTAGGGGAACAAGATTCTTCATATAGGGAACAAATAGAAGTAAGGGAATGTGAAATGCCTCTGGCATTTGATTAGTCTTCCCTAGCTAGACAAGGAAAAGAGGTAAGAAAGATCATGGACTTCTTATATACTTGTATCAATTTGATTAAAGATGAAAAAGTTGTGCAGTAATTACAACACTTGGTAAGATAGTATGAAATTGGAAGAGTAGATCCTATGTTGAGTAGAGATGTGAATCAAGTATCTAGGAAAATAAGGACAAGCAAGGAACTGCACCTTAGTTCTCATATTGGAGACTACAACCTGGACTATGTGGTCCTCGACTTCGGATCAGAATTGAATGTTATGACGAAGCAGACTTGGCCATTGATGGGAAAACCTAAATTTATTTACTCTCCTATTAGGTTTAGGATGGATAAACAGTAGGCATTGATCCCCTTTGGAATATGAGAGCATGTCCCTATGGACATCGACAGAGTAAGGACATTTGTAGATTTACAAGTGATCGAGATTGTTGATGATAGTTGTCCCTACCTTGCATTTTTAGGAATTGATTGGCCTTTCAAAAATTCAACTTTTGTTGACCTAAAAAAAGAGAAGAATCATGTTTGAAGGTGATGGACTTAAGGTCATTGCACCTCTTGATCTTGATGAAGGTCGCAGATACAAAGAACCTATAAGAGAAGAATATCGTGCCTACGAGCTAGAAAACATCTATAAATTGATAGCGGGACATCAGGATTACATTAATCCCATGGCAGATGGAAATCTAAGTTGGCGAAGTGAAAATGCATGCCCATCAGATTCATAAGAGGCATTGGAAAATTGGCAGAACATAATGTATGAAGTCTCTACGTGAAGGTGTTCCATATTGACCAGGAAAGCTCGTTGGATTGGCACAGAAGTAAGTAATCTTCGTACATTTGATGGTTTGGATCATTTAGAGACATTTCTAGATGAATTTGAGAGAATTGTACCAGTACAATAGAGGATGTTGGCACTGGATGAAGCCTTGAAAGAAACACCAACTAGATGGTGGGGAACACATAAGAAGAAAATTGTGGAGTGGGTACAATGTCACACCTTGTTGACAATGTGCTTTTCAGAACAAGCTGAAGGTTACGAAGTTCGATACACATGTTTGAGCGCCATGTGCGGAGTTATGAGGAAGCCTGGAGCATCATTCCCAAGGAACAGTGGGTACATAAGTTCATTAACACCTTACTACGCCTATCAACTGGTATCTTCAAGAAGAACTGCGCTTAATCACTACATATTGGTATGGTATGACCCAAAACTTTATAGTTACATTCCTATTTGAAATTCAGTACCCCATAGTAGATCAAGGTTTACAAATTATAAGACAGAAGGCCTTTGAGGAGGCACCTAACCCCCCTCTTGACCAAGAAGAAGATGAATGGATTTCACCCCTTCATTGGTTACAGGGTTGTTATAATATTAATGTCGATGAGAATGATGACCCTAGGGATGTAAACATTACAAAAAATGAAGGACAGAGAGACATAGAAGGGCCATGGATCGAATTACCTTTTATTGGGCATCCTATTAAAATTAAGAAGGTTAATATTGGAACAAAGAAAGCACCTAATTTGAAGAATTTTGGAGATTATTGGGATGATGCTACTATTATTAAGATTAGAGAACTATTGCATGAGTATCAGGACTTGTTTCCAACCAAGTTCACAGACATGAAGGAAATTAAAGGACCCATGGGAGAAATGAAAATCCCTTTGAGAGTAGATGCAAGACCTATCAAGCAGAGGCCTTACAGACTAAATCCTAAGTACAAGAAGAAAGTTAATATTGAATTAGATATAATGTTGGAAGAAGGAATTATAGAACCAGTTGAGGAATCTGAATGGATCAGCCCTATGGTGGTCCAAGATAAAAATTCAGGAGAAATTAGAATCTGTGTATATCTAAGGAAACTGAATGATGCATGCTTACATGACCCATTTCCTACACCCTTTACTGATGAAGTTCTAGATAATGTAGGAGGACAGGAAGTATATTCATTTACATATGGATTTCTAGGCTATCATCAGGTCATAATTGCTAAGGAAGACTGACATAAGATGACATTTGCAACATAATAGGGTTCCTTTCAGTACAATCTGATGCCTTTTGTCTTGAACAATGCACTAGCCATCTTTTCCGTGGTGGTGGTCGAAGAATTTAAGGACTTTTTACACAAATATTTGGAAGCATACTTTGATGATTGGACCATTTAGTCTACTAAAAGATCATATTGAATGTGTGAGATTAATTTTAGATAAGTGCAGGAAATATCAGATTGCCCTGAATCTAAAGAAGTGTATTTTATTTTCACCTTTTGGAGTGTTGTTAGGACATATAGTGTGCAAACAGGGGTTGTTAGTAGATCCGTCCAAGATCTCTATCATTGTTGATCTACCTCCTCCTACTTTAGTTAGACAGTTGTGCACTTCATTAGGACACACTGGATATTATAGAAAGTTTATTCAAGGCTATGCCCAGATAACAACACCCATAGAGAAGTTATTAAATAAAGACAGTAAATTTCAATGGACAGAGGAATGCAAGCAGAGCTTCGACACACTAAAGAAGAAAATGGTCATTGTGCCTATATTGGTTTGTCCAAATTGGAGTAAGGACTTCATTGTTCATGTCGATGCTTCATCATTGCATTAGGAGCAGTCTTAGCACAACCAGGAGCAGGATATATTGACCACCCTATAGCCTTTGCTAGCAAGAAAATTTCTACAGATGAAAGGAATTATACTACCATTGAAAGAGAAGGCTTAGCTATGGTATATGTGCTGCAGAAGTTTAGACACTACTTGTTGGGAGGACATTTTAATATGTTCACTATTCATTCTACATTGAAGTACTTAGTCAAAAAGCCATTGTTAGGGGGAAGAATATGCAGATGGCTATTACTATTCCAAGAATATGATTTTGAGATCGTGGTCAAGCCAGGGAGAATGAATAAGGAACCTAACCACTTATTGAGGTTAGAACATGGAGAGGAACCTACCAACTTGGATGATACACTACCAGTTGCACAATTATTGGCCATCAAAAAATTTGATGATCACTTCATCGAGATAGTTCAGTTTTTGTCCACAGGAATGGCACCTCGTGAGTAAAAAGTCATTCAGAAGAAACAGTTGGTAGTCTACGCTGCATATTTTCAACTTATATCTAGGTAGTTATATAAAATGGGACCAAATGAGATATTGAGGAGATGCATTATGGAGGAATAAGGACCATTGATTCTTGCAAAAGCACATGAAGGCATTGCAGGAGGACATTATGCAAGGAAAGAAACAACGCAGAAGGTTCTCAGAGATGGCCTATGTTGGCCTACTTTACACACAGAAGATAAGGAATACTACAGAGCCTGTGATGTATGCCAAAGGATAGGGAAGCCTTCTAGAAGGGATGAAATGCCTTTAGCACCTCAACTAACTTTACAGGACTTTAAGAAATGGGATATTAACTTTGTGGGACCTATCAACCCATCAAGAAGGCGCACATGAGCTCAATACATTATCACTGCTACATAATATTTGACCAGATGGGAAGAAGCAAGAGCAGTTAAGGATTGTAGTGCAACCAGAGTTGCGCAGTTCATATTTGAGGATATTATAACCATATTTGGATGCATGAAGATCCTTATGAGTGATCAAGGCACACACTTCATCAACAAAACTATTTCATCCTTGACTCAGGAATTCGAAGTTCACCATCAGAAGAGAACTCCATACCACCCACAAGCGAATGGCACAGTCGAAGCTTTCAACAAGATCTTGAAAACAACGCTGACTAAAATTTGCAGTGTTAATTGAGATGATTGGGATTTAAGAATTCTAACAGTGTTATCAGATTATAGAACTACTTGCAAAAACTTAACAACCCAGGCTCCCTTTAAGCTAGTTTATGGCCAGGAAGCAGTAGTACCTATGGAATATGTGGTTCCTAGTTTAAGAATTGCATCATTTATAGGTATGGATGACACCGTCACTCTTCAAGACAGGCTCGTGTAGTTGATGGAACTAGAGGAAGACAGGTTCATTGCAGGATTTCATCAGAAGGTACAAAAAGAATGAGAAAAGGATTACCATGACAGACATATCAAGAAGAAAGCATTTAAGCAAGGAGATTTGGTATTGTTATATGACAGCAAGTTCATGAAGCATCCAGGGAATTTCAGGACACACTGGCTCAGACCATTCAAAGTTGCCTACATTACAGAAGGAGGAGTTGTGCAGTTGAAGACCCTTAATGGAGAATAGAGGGATGGTTTAGTAAATGGGAGCCGGTTGAAGTTGTACTATGACAACCAACTTCCTCATAACTCTTAGTAAAATAAAAGGAAGAAGGTTCTAGGTACCAAGTGCAGTAGAAATTGGGTACCAGACATAGAAAAGACAGTCTACACAATATGGGGAGCGATTGAGTAGAAAGCACAGGCTGCTTCGTGTAGTCTGCAGTTGAAGTAATATAGGAAGTTCAACCCTACAGTGACTCGAGACGAGTCACATGTGAGTGTTGGGGGCCTATTGGCCCTTAGTTATGTGTTAAGGAAGAAAGTGAAGATTAGGGAATAATAAAGACAAAGTACGAACTGTGCGGAAGGAAAACAAACTGAGGAAGGGTCAAAGTGGTTAAATAAGAAACAAAGAAGGAATGAATTATGTAAAAGCAAGTCGAAAGAGAAGATCAAGGAAGACAAAGAATCAAAGAATATGGATCGTGGACAACTCATCAAGTGGGAGAAGACACCATTGGGTGCTTTGGAGCACCTCATGGAAAAATAAGGAAGAACAGGATGGCAAAGCCCTTAAAAAGTGGGTCATGGGGACCTAGGGTTTTGTCATATATAATTTAGTCTAAGGTTGTCCAAGAGTCATGTAATGTATAAATAAAGTTCTAGAAGAGTTGAGAGGAATGTTACTATTATTTTTGGTGAGAGAAATATTGAGATAGAAGTGGTGTGGGTGTAAGAGCATTATGTATTTTGGATCTTCAGCTAGGTGTGAAGATCAACCCTATAGCTGGGTGTGCAAGGAGGGGAGGAAGAGAGAAAGAGAGAGAGAGGATATGAATCTAAGTGTGCAGATAGAACTGTATGTTTTCATCTAATATATCAAGAAACACAGTTATGTGGACATAGCCTTAGGGAGAGGGTGAACCATGTGAATCTTGTTGTTATTTCTGGTTGGTGTTCTGTTATTTTATATCTTTTATATTGTTATGCATTGCCATTGTTCCTATTGAAGACAATGAGATAGATATAACTTTGAGAAGCTAACATAGTACGGTTAAGAATATCTAGGTTACATTGCATTGTTGTTTTGGAATCACTTTGCATTTCCCCTAGTTGTAGACACATGTGTCCTACAACCCCCTATTGCTACTTCGGGTGAGAATTCATATGCTTCGCAGGTGTTTCTGAAAGGGCTATTAGTTAGGGTTTGTTGGTGTGCTATTAGAGTGAACCCTGGGTCTACCCCTGTGCCAACACATCCTCTGTGCATCCTGACCTCCAAGCTATCCTTTCCAAACATCAATTTTTTTTTTCCACCCCTTAGGGACTTCCTCTTTCTCGTGGTGTTCATTATCATTCAATTCCCCTTGTTCATGGAAGTCTTCCTCCCAATGTTCACCCTCATCACCACCCCTTTACCTAAAAGAATGAAATTGAGAAAATAGTGTAGGAATTGCTCCAAGCGGGTGTTATCCACCCGAGTACCAGCCCTTATTCTTCCCCTATGGTCATGGTACTTAAGAAATAAGGTACTTGGCACATGTGTCCTAACTTGTGTTCCCTCAATAAGCTCACCATCAAGGACAAGTTCCCCATTCATGTCATCGATGATCTCTTGGATGAGTTGAGTGGTGCTCAGTACTTCACTAAACTTGATCTGCATTATGGATACCACCAGATATGTATGCAAGAAGCTGACATACCCAAGAATTCCTTTTGAACTCATGAGAGTCACTATGAGTTTTTGGTCATGCCCTTTGGCCTGTGTAATGCCCCCTCCACCTTCCAAAGCCTCATGAATCATGTCTTCTATCCTTTTCTCCATCATTTTGTCTTATTTTTCTTTGATGATATTCTCATCTATAGTAAAACTTCGCAATCTCATCTTTCCCATGTGGATCAAATTCCCTATCTACTCTCATAGCACCACCTTTTCCTCAAAAAATCTAAATGTTTTTTTGGCGCCTTGAAAGTCGAGTACTTAGGTCATCTTGTTGGCAAGTCTGGTGTCAGGGTGGATCCTAAAACTATTGAAGCTATGCAATATTGGCCTCACCCAAAGAATCTCAAAAGCTTGAGTGGATTTATGGTTTTAACAGGTTATTATCGCAAGTTTGTTAAGAATTATGGGAATATTGCGGCACCTCGGACTGCTCTCCTTAAAAGGAATTCTTTCACTTGGACTCTAGTAGCTCCTCAGGATTTTCAAACCTTGAAGTTGGCCATGTGCACCACCCCAGTCTTGGCCCTTCCTGATTTCACAAAGACATTTATCCTGGAATGTGATGCTTCCGAGAAAGGAATTGGCATCATCCTTACACAAGAGGGTCGGCCTTTGGCCTTTACCAACAAACAACTGTCAAAGAGAAATTTGGAAAAATCAATCTATGAAAAGGAAATATTGGATATTTTACATGTTGTGGATATTTAGCACCCGTATCTATTGGGGAAACACTTCCAAATTAAGACAGATCATCAAAGTCTCAAGTATTTTCTGGAACAATGCCTTTCCTCCCCCGACTAACAAAAATGGGTGACTAATCTCTTTGGATATGATTATGAGATCATTTACAAGAAAGGAAAAGACAATGTGGTTGTTGATGCACTTTCTAGAAAATATGAAGATGAAGGGTCCCTTTTTTCTCTCTCCTTCATTTTACCAGATTGGCTCCAAGTTGTTTATCGGGAATGGCTACAAGATCCCAAAAGTTTTCATCTAATACAACAATTGCAGTCCAATTCTCCAGTCTCCCCAGGGTACTCTTGTCTCAATGATGAGCTTCGATACAAAGGTCATTTGTATTTAAGTACACAGTCAAAACTTAAATCCATGATACTTTCTAAGCTTCATGCTACACCCATAGTTGGGCACTCAGGGTTTACAAAAACCTATGATCAGGTCAAACGCTCTTTTTTCTAGGATGGTATGAAACATGGCGTTCGTAATTTTGTGGTTGAATGTGATGTGTGTCAATGCAACAAGGGTGAAACAGTCAAATCTCCTGGCACACTACAACCTCTTCCGATTCCACCTGCTATTTGGCAGGATATCTCTATGGATTTTATTGTAGGCATACCTAAATCAAGCAATAAAACAGTCATCATGGTGGCAGTTGATCATCTTTCCAAGTATTCTCATTTCTATGCTCTTCAACACCCATTTAAACCATCCACTGTGGCTCAACTTTTCATGGATCAGGTTTTCAATATTCATGGCATGCCGCATTATATTGTTTTTTATCGTGACCCAACTTTCACAAGCAATTTTTGGCAAGAACTTTTCAAGCTCCAAAGAACCCAATTTCATCTCAGCACAGCTTATCATCCCCAGACTAATGGTCAAACTGAAGTGGTCAACAAGTGTTTGGAAACATATTTGAGGTGTTTTTCATTGGAAATGAAAAATCAGTGGGCTCAATGGTTACCACTAGCTGAATGGTGGTACAACACTTCTTACCATACATCTACTCGCATGACTCCTTTTGAAGCGGTATATGGAAAAAATTTACCTTCAGTTATCTCATATTTTCCAAGTGTCTCGAAGGTCCATGAAGTTGACCAAACGCTTACAGTTCGAGAGGCTATTCTCCATACCCTCAAAGAGAATTTGGTCATGGCCTAGAATCGCATGATGCAACAAGCATATCAAGGTCGCTTTGAAAGTCAATTTTCAGAAGGGGATCGGGTGTTTCTTCGGCTGCAACCTTACAAGAAAAATTCCCTCAAGGATGACCATTGTCAGAAACCGGTGCCCAAATTTTACTGTCCTTATACAGTTATCAAGTGTCTGGAACAGGTGGCCTATCAGTTAGCTTTGCCCATTCATTCTAAGCTCCATCCTGTTTTTCATGTTTCTTTCTTAAAGAAGGTGATTGGAACTAAGTGTCAAACTCAAACCAACCTTCCCAAGTTGGATGAAGAAGGCTCCATTTGTTTACAACCACAAGAAGGTTCAGACCATCGTGAGTGTCGTCTATGTCAGCGAACCATCAAGGAAGTGTTAATCTAGTGGAAAGATACAACTCCAACATATGCCACTTGGGAACCAGCTACTATTCTACAACAATTTCCTCATCTCAAGCCTTGAGGAAAAGGTTATTTTTAAGGGGGAGAACATGTTAGGGACCTAACCCCTCATGTAGGTAGAATAATATATTTCCATGTATTAAAGTTTAATATTAATAAGGCATAGCAATAAGGAAGAATAAGTCCAATGTAAGAAGACATAATAGAATCTTTCGCTTCTAGAAGGATCTTCCTCTAGATTGTTCTTTTGATAGACATATTTAGTATAAATAGGAGTTGAGGGTATTAGGATTCTTGTATTGGATATTATTGTAATAGATCTCTACTATGTCATAGGTTTCCCCCTTGAAGTGTTAAGTGAACATTGCTCTTAGTAATCAAATTTCTCTTAGTAATCAAATTGCTCTTTCTTGTGTTATTCTAGTATTATTCTGGTATTATTGTGATGTTGTTTTGGTTATATCATTGTTTATCTGCCATTTCAAGCTAATTATTTATTTTCTGAATATTATTTTATATATGGAATATTACATTGTGTAAGAGGCCAAGTGTGGCCAAAAGGCCAATCAGAGGCCAATTAAATGTAAATCAGGATGGAAAGGTGAGAAGGGAAATGTGTAAATTGTACATATTCATCAATAGAATATTTGTGTGTTTATTGGGTGTTTTGGTGTATCATTGAACGATCCATTGAGTTAGCGTTTGTATGGGTTTCAAGAATTGTTGTGTGTAAGTAGGATCCAAGTGTTTGTTACAGGATTGGATGCAACAGAAGCTACAATAACCATTGATTATTGATCACTAGAAGGATCAACGATCCAAATTACGTCAAAGTACACCGTAAATGAAGGATCACTTATAACCATAGGATTTCCCCTTATTTAAGTCTTGACCACTGGATCGAAGTTAGAAGGACTCTATAAAATTCTCGATGTCTAATGGTGAGATTAATATTTGACCATAAATTCTAGAGTTCAATCGATGGACGATAGCCATATTAGAGGTTAGAAGGTGAAAGGAGATTACAGAAGAATATTGATTGTCAAATCACATTAAGTCATGATCGTTCATTCAAGATATTGATCCATGGATCTCATTATAGTGGATCATGGGAAGCGTAGGTTTTAAGGTGTTGAGGGCATAAAAATTTTGAGGTCTCGACAAAAAAAAAAAACATCACACAGACATAAGGAACTCCAAAAAGGAAGTGACATGTGGAAAGTAGGTCCCATGATACATAGTTTATGTGGAAAACCTTTGAATGCATATTGACGGATCATATTAGAACTCAAGTGTAGATCGAGATCCCATATCATCATGGGCACTATCTCTTGGAAACTTATACCTTTGAAATAGTGTTCAAGATTGGACGGTGGATATTAAATCTTCGAGACAAAAGATCGATGACCCTTGTCATTTCGTATTTTGACCATCAAGAGTTTTTGGTTGATAATAAGTGTTGTAAGTTCTGATGTATTGATGACTAGATACGTCATGCTAACATAAAGGCATCTACTCAGGAGATGACACATGGAAGAAAGGTTCCAAACTAATCAAGGTTCCATGATGTTCCATGTCATGAGTTGAACTATAAATAAAGGAGAATCAACGGTCCAGACTAGATCCGCGATATGGATTGGCAGTGATCCATCATTGAATGATGTCATGTCTAAAGAGATCATGACCATTGATCACCAGTGGGATCAATAGTCCAGATCATTGTGGATTGCAGACTTCATGAGATTTGGGTTGTTGAGAAGGGTGTGAAGTCCTGAAGTCTTGGGAACACTATACGTGTTAATATTATGGTAGTTGCAGGAGGTATTTACCTCCACGTGTAAACCTGACGAGAATAGAAGACTCCAGAAAGCAAGAGAAAACCCTAATGAGTTGGTTAATAACCCTAGAAGTATTGTCATCTCAAGAAGATAATTTATATTAGGTTATTAGCCTCCAAGAGAAGAAGTCGGCCAGAAATAATAATAATATACTGAACATACATGTACCCAGAAGGAGAAGTCAGCCCTGACAAATCTGGAAGAAACACTATAAATACAGGGCGCCAGTTCTCATTTGACACATCTCAGAATTGCAGAGAGCAACTGGTGTGCATTACAGTTCCCAGTTTGGTGCGCACGTGTGGAGGAGAGCTACGGGTGTAGCTGCTACAGCAACCAGTTTCAGTGTTGGCTTCGAATATCTCTTAGCTAGGATTTGGACTATCTGATCATCTATTATTGGTGTGCTATCCTTGGAGGAAGATGCGCTACACCTTGTTTGGCTATCTAGCCTAGGGTTTGCTTCTGGAGTAATTCTTAATCAAGGTTAAGGTGCTCAGAGGGTGGCTTCATCCTATGGTTGGGTGACGAGGGTATCTTCAATGGTAAAATGAGCACAATAATCTATATTCTAACAGGTTATGGGCCCACACCTCCTTCATTCAGTCTAAACTCTGGAAGGAAACATAGTCTCTATCATATTGAGCTCATTAAGGAACTACCGCTAGGATTACTAGCAGAAGCAGTTTCCAAGACACTGTCGCTAGGGTTACTAGCAGGAGCAGTTGCAGAAACCCTAAACCTCTTGTTGAGGCACCTTCAGTGAATGGATTGACCTAATCTCTAGATATATCAGTGTGCTCTATCCCAGCGCATCTCCTGACACTCTCAGCAAGCCAAGACGTGAAGTTTGAATTTCTGGTCAAATCTAGGGTTTGACCAAGTCACGCAAGCCATGACTAATTCTATGAAGTTTGAGAACAAGTTAGATGGAGCCTCTAACTTCAGAGCATGGAAGACAAGGATTGACCTCATCCTTACCAATAATAAAGTGTTGGATATCGTGAAAGGAAAGATCGTGAAGCCAAAGTTTGAAGAAGGAAAAGAGAAGGAACCGCAGAATGTGGTAGCTATGGAAAAGTTCAAAGATGTTGACATCAATTCCATGAGTATCATAGTGGATTCTATAAAAGACCACTTGATACCCTACATATCCCATATTGACTTATCAAATAAGATGTACGATGCCCTAACAAATCTCTTCTCAGTCAGAAACATTGGACAAGTTATGAGTCTGAACAATGAGCTCCGTGACATGAAGATGAATGATGATGACAGCATAACATCATACTTTGTAAGGATCTCCCAGGTAAGAGATCAACTACAGCTATTGAATAGATCACTTCAGAGAAGGAATTGGTGAACATAGTACTCAATGGTCTTCCCAAGACGTGGGATGCATTTTCCGCTAGCATGAACACAAGGAAGGAGTATCCGACATTTGAAGAACTTTGGACTTGTTGTGCTCAAGAAGAATCAAGGATCAATGCAAAAGAGAAACCCCAAAGGAAGTACGATGATCAAGCCTTCACAACAAGATTCAAGAACTTCAGGAACAAAAGGAAGTTTGTCTCAAGGAGGAATCCAAATCAAGAGAAAGACATTTCAGAAGTGCAATGCTTCAACTGTCGAAAGTATGGTCACTACAAGAATCATTGTCCCGAGCTAAAGAAAAGGAAGGAGAAACACGAAGCATCAATTGTTGAAGAAAAGGAACCTACAAAGAAGACTAAGCAGGATGGAAGAAACTTCTTTTTCTAAAAGGTAACAACACTCTTCTTATTTCTTGTACATATCTTGTTTGCATTGTCTCTGTACACATCTTGTTTTCATCATCTTTGTACATATCTTGTATATCTATCTCTTGAAAGATAATGTGTTCCAAGAAGAACTATACCTATGAAAGAACAAACAAGATGAAAATAGATATCATTAGATAATACACATGAAAGAATAAAATACAAATCATGTGGAAGCTATTGCAAGTTAAGCCGAATCAATCATGAAGAGACTTAGAAGAAGCAAAGATAGAAAGAAGTCAACAATTGAGAGGAAATTGGAAAAAGACTTATGACATTTTGTAGAAATCAACAAGATGAAAGCATGGACTCTGTTAGACAAGAGAGCCAATTATATATTGCAAAAGACAATAAGGATGAAGATGGAAGCGTGGACTCGGTTAGACAAGAGAGCCAATTATATATTACATAAGACAATAAGGATGCAGATGGAATCATGGACTCTGTTAGACGGAGGGAGCCAATTATATGCACTTATACATGAAGCAAGGATTAGGAGGGAGCTAATCCTATGATCCATTGAATATATATATATATATATATATATATCCATGGTAGCAGCCATGAAAGATAGTACATGTTCAGTTCAACCACAGAAGAAGACTCCTTCGAAGAAAAGCCTTATATATATATNTATGTATGTATGTATGTATGTATGTATGTATGTATGTATGTATGTATGTATGTATGTATGTATGTATGTATGTATGTATGTATGTATGTATGTATATCCATGGTAGCAGCCATGAAAGATAGTACATGTTCAGTTCAACCACAGAAGAAGACTTCTTCGAAGAAAAGCCTTAAAGTATTCCTGGTTGTCCATTCAGATCCATGATCTTATGATGAAAGGAAGAAGTGGAATCTCTAGGGCATGGAATCTATAAGAAAATCCATGGACCCAAGAGCTAAAGAAAAACATGAAGAATAACATGAGGGTTCCAAGAAAGAAAGAGAAACCAGAACAACCAGTCATTGTATCAAGAATCACAAGATTACCAGCCTGATATGAACTCACTAAAAGCAATCAAGTAGAAGAACTGAAATTCATGATGAAGAACAATGTATGGAAGACTTATGAATGAAAGCATTGCAAAATATAGAACCAGAGGTTCTCCCAGATGGAGGGAGAATACTATAATGATTACGTGTTCCAGTAAACCAGACTTATCTCTGCATAAGTCATTATATCATCCGCAACATTCATGCATCATAATTCTACATCAGATGAATACAAAGAATGTTCTCCAGAGAAATTGAATAAAGAGTGTATGAAGAGCAATATCAAGACTTTGAGGCATACCAGAAAGAGACTCTTGTATGTAGATAGAAGAAGATAACTTGGTGGAGAACCTCCAGTGCACAACAAAAGCGTGGTGAAGATTTCCTATAACATCAAGATGACTACTCAGTAGATCAAATCTCATGATGACAGAAGAAGTGCCACATGGATATGTTCCAATTTTTCCAACTATGATATACTCTACTTTCCAGATCTACATGAAGCATTCACGGTGTTCCATACTAAATTACATTTAAAATCAAGCATTACATTATCCATGATGAAGTCTAGAAAGGAGAAAATGATTCTCCAATACATATCTCCACAGATGAGCAGAAAAGCAGACATTTTGGTAAATCTTCTATCCAAGATGAAAGAGTTTGCGTACTCAAGTTGGAGCTCATGGAAACAACTTCCTTCTTATTGAAAAAGGAAGAAATGACTCTCCAAGTTAGGAGGGAGCACTGAAAACATTATTGAAGACATTCGTTTTTAAATTTGAAAAATAGTCCATCTTGGATAGATGCCTTCATGTTCAGATAGTGGATTGAGATTTCTGACGGACAATCACTTCCCGTTGTGGTTAACATGGGAAGTAGTATGATTGTTGATGTATCATAGACAGTGACTTCCCATTGTTGTTAACATGGGGAGTGGTCTAGGGTAGTCTCTCTTCTTGAGGGTTACGCAAGAAGACTGGCATGCCTCGTTAGACAACGATTTCTCATTGTGGTTAACATGAGGAATGGTTTGTTTTGGAGGTTGATGCAGGACAGTCTTTTCCTCTTGTGGTTAACAGAGGAAATGGTCCAGATAGTCATTCCTTAGGGTTTATTCATTCTCTCCAGGGTGCACTTTGATTAGTGTAGGAGGAATGGCCTAGGGTGGGGAATGGTCTAGGTTTAGCAATCAAGGACATACATTCCTTAGGGTTTATACATTCTCTCCAGGGTGCACTTTGATTAGTGTAGGAGGAATGTCCCAGGGTGGGGAATGGCCTAGGATCATTATTCCTTAGGGTTATACATTCTCTCCAGGGTGCACTTTGATTAGTGTAGGAAGAATGGCCCAAGGTGGGGAATGGTCCAGGTTCAGAAGACAAGACAATTATTCTTCCTTGCTTGAGAAGAATAGTACAGATATCTCATTATTCTACTATGAGGCAAATATTCTTTTAGAGCTCACAGATGTGAGTGAAATATTGGCCTAGATGATTCAGTTTATATCATAACATTTTTTCTGTGCAGGTTGCTCTCAGATGTTTGTTATGAAGACTGTATGACAATAGATGAAGACTATTGTGGTGGATATGTTCCACTGTTCATGACTATACGTTGTTGATCAAGTACTTGTGTGTTACTTGGTGTGGTAGTGTACCATTGGACTATAGTTATGTACTACTATGAATAGACATAGTTGTGTTATATCTTTGTTCTAATTTGCTTGAAGACTATCAGCAGTTTATTGGAGATAATCATCATCCAGACGAATGATGAACAAAGATTTTCCAAACGGAAAATAGTTCATAGCATCTACTCTTCTAGATTATAAGAATGACTCTTGTATCACTCTATGGTGTGAGTGACTTATCTAGAATCTTGTCTAATTACTCAAATGAAGTATGGTTTCGACAGATGATGCAACTAATGGTGATGGTGATGCTCATGATCTAGTCATGAGATAGTCTAAACAACTATGTTGATGCTACTGGGTAAATGGTATGTTTTTGTGCTCAACACCATTACCTGTAATACCTCCCTAGCTAGGAGGGAGTGTTAATATTATGGTAGCCACGGGAGGTATTTACCTCCACATGTAAACCTGACAAGAATAGAAGACTCTGGAAAGAAAGAGAAAACCCTAATGAGTTGGCTAATAACCCTAGAAGTCTTGTCGGCTCAAGAAGATAATTTATATTAGGTTATTAGCCTCCAAGAAAAGAAGTCAGCCAAAAATAATAATAATATACTGAACAGACATGTACCCAGAAGGAGAAGTCGTCCCCAACAAATCTTGCAAAACCACTATAAATATAGGCCGTCAATTCTCATTTGACACATCTCAGAATTGTAGAGAGCAACTGGTGCGCACTACAGTTCCCAGTTTGGTGTGCACGTGTGGAGGAGAACTGCAGGCACAGCTGCTACAGAAACCAATTTCAGTGTTGTCTTGGACTATCTCTTGGCTAGGGTTTGGACTATCTTATCAACTATTGTTGGTGCGCTATCCTTGGAGGAAGATGCGCTACACCTTGTTTGGCTATCTAGCCTAGGGTTTGCTTCCAGAGTAATTCTCAGTCAAGGTTAAGGTGCTCGGAGGGTGGATTCAGCCTATGGTTGGGTGACGAGGGTATTGTCAATGGTAAAATGAGCACAATCTTCTATATTCTAACAATACATGGTAGTCATTTGTTGAAAGGCATAGACGAACAATACATATTGAGCATGTACATCTGCAAAGCTTAGCCAACGATTATATTCATTAATCACATGAAATGAGAGCATTGAAAGTTTAGCACCAAGGATTTAACACTTAAGGGAATAAGAACCAGGGCATAGCCATTGGTCATGTGGAAAAGAAGGATCTTAGAGCAGAAGAGAGAAGCACTTGGGTTTAAGCGTAGGGTTCTAATAATTCATCATGGGGAGGATAAGTGCCCAGATTTGAGCGGTTTAGATCATGTGGAAAAGAAGGATCTTAGAGCAGAAGAGAGAAGCACTTGGGTTTAAGCGTAGGGTTCTAATAATTCATCATGGGGAGGATAAGTGCCCAGATTTGAGCGGTTTAGATAATAATCGATAGATACTATTGTGAGAACAGAGCATTAAAAATCTCTGTTAATAGAGGATTGTGCACTCGTATAGATAATTCGAGAGTAGCTCAATCTTGAAGTTGCACCAGAGTTACTTATAACTCTGCACCTGTCGGAAACTGACCTAGTGGGTCGCTATCAATTGGTATTGGAGCAAGTAAATTCTCTTTGGAATTATGTAAAGGATACAAAAAAAGATAATTGTGCAGACAAGAAGAAAAAGGAATTGGATTTTCTTAAGTCGATTATTTCATATTTGAGACCATCCCAACCAAGAAGCAGAATTAGAAGAGATGTTGAATATCTCATAATAGATCTTGCAGATATTGGTCATATATTTTGAATTTTTAACTCTAGTAAAAACATATTATGTTTACATGTAGTAGAAAAAGGAATGGTATCATCCATTGTATCCAGTATATATGTGATAGAGGAAGAGGAAGAAAGCTAATTTATCAAGTGAAGAAGCGTGTGGCAGAACCCTTGCAGTAAAGGATATTGTAAATACTTCCAAGAAAGAATTGGAAGTGGGGAGGACAAGTAAAGTTCTTGGAGAAAGGTGAGTAGGTGTAGAAGCCAAAGAAGAGCAAGAATGCTTAGGAGTTTCAAAAAGAGAGAACCATAAGAACACCAGGAGGTCAGGCTCATGTAAATCTTGATGAGGTATTGAGTGGAAATATGTAGAGACTTTCTACAAAGAAGGCTTGATGCAACTCACATGAACTAGGAGAAACTCACAAGGGAGAATATGGATATGACTATTGATGGGCATGATAGAGGTTCAAAGAAAATCCATAGCAAGAGGAAGGATGATTACAAATAAATTGGAAGAAAGATGAACCAAGAGGAGTTTGACAGAGAATTTACTAAGTTTAAGGAAAGAATAAGTATAATTTTGAAGCTGCTACAAGAAATAAATGAAGACCAGAGGTCAGGTTGGAATGTGAAGAAGAATATTAAGTGGCCTATTGTGCACTTGTCTATGAAGAAATCAATGCACTAGTTATAAGATTCATTGAAGGAATATAAACTCATAGAGGTTGAGTTTAGACAGAGGACAATGATGGAAGAAGGAGTTCACTTTTTTGAACCAGAGAAAGGATCATTCCTTGGAGAGGATGATGATGCATATGTTGAAGGGAGACCTGTTGAGAGTCTCATGAACTATCAAGAAAGTTTAGAACATCATGTGGGGATGATGTCAGAGCCATCAAATGAGACCATGGAATCTTATGTTTTTAAAACTAATGATTTGTGTGTGTTTATAGGTTGTGATAAGGATGAAGTTGGGAAGTCATCTAGAACTATCATAAAGATTGATGAAGGGAGAGATGTGCTTTCTAAATGCATAGAACAAAATCAGAATTATGTTATGAAGAAAGATGAGGTATTGTTATCTCATGAAAATAGTCATGGATAAGACTATACACAACTTATAAATGAGGAATCAGATGATGACAGTCTTATGAAGTGCTCACACTAGCACAAGGAGATGATGCCCGATGAGCCCCAAGAGTATCATCTATTGGAAATTAATCATTGGTGTGTGTATGTAGGTTATGAAGACAACCACAAAGAAAATGAACAAATTGAAAAGAAACATTCAAGGATAATGTTGAGATATTATGGTGAAGAAATAAGGCTACTGGAAGAGGGGTTGATCAATCCAAAGATTGATGAAGATTGCATAGTTGTTGCAAGAACAGAGTCTTCAATGATGCCTAATATAAAGGAAGGATTTGAGGCATCAAGAGGAGAAGAAGAATTATTAGTTTTTCAAACTAATTGTTTGTCTTAGTATGTGGATTTTGGACAACCAAAGGATGGAGAGGTGTCTAAAGGAAATGGAAACGAGGACAAGAAGAAACTGCAAGTTGTAGTTGCGAACTTTAATAAGTATTCCCATGGACCTGATGACATCAAGGAAATAAATACCAATAATTTGGCAATAAATGTATGGAGTCCATATGAAGGATAAAGGTAGAAAAAGGTGGCGTTGGAAATTGAAATAGATTCTTTATGGAAGCTGACGATGAAGAAGTCCAAATGGGGATACCATGAAATGAGAACTGCAGTGAACCATAAACTACAGTTCGTTGAGAGAGATTATGTCAACAAGGTAACTGGTAAGAAGAAAAGTTAGATATGGGATCTTGTAAAATCTCAGGTAGAAATGAGACAACAGGGAAGATGACAGTATGAGCAGCAATAGAACAAAATTTGGGATCCTGGAAGATGGAAAACAATAGTGGAGGAAATATGAAACAATGCATATGGACAACATCAGCAGAGGATCGGAGGAGGAATTCAATTAAATACACATGATCAGAAGATCATGGAAAACTTTTAACCTTGGGAGTCTGATGTAGGAGATTTTTTTCCTCCAAAATCTACCTTTTTGAACACACCTAGGGGGTCTATGAATTTACCAAGGGAGTTGGTTCCCTAACTTGCTATTATTGTAATTTCCTATTTTTTTTTAAATTTTAGAAGGAATGCATAGTATAGGATTGTTTAATTGAGTTTAATTAAAGAGAATATGCCTATGATAGAAGATATTCAGAGTTGTGAGGTCTACAAGAGATCCTAGAGTGATCTATTTAGGATATTGTGTATCTGAGAGATCCTTGAGAATTTTTTGGAGTCTAAGTAGGATTTGAAACGAATTCAAGTTTCATCCCTATGTTGTATATTTTGTAAGCCTTTGGGCATTAAGATATTAATTAAGAGAGGTGTATGTAGAGCCAAAGTGAGAAAGAGGTAGAGTAGTTGTGTAAGAGGTTGAGTGTGTCCAAAAGGTCAAACAGAGGCCATTTAAATGTAAATCAGGTTGGAAAGGTGAGAAGGGCCTCGTGTAAATTGTATAGATTCATCAATAAAATATTTATGTGTTTATTGGTTGTCTCGGAGTGTCACTAAATGATCTATTGATTTAGAATTTGTATGGGTTTCAAGAGTTTTTGTGTGCAGGCAGGAGCCAAGTGTTTGTTGCAGGTTTGGACGCAATAGAAGCTACAATAACCATTGATATTTGGTCACTAGAAGGATCTACAATCCAAATTGTATCAAATTATACCACGAAGGAAGGATCACTTATAACCATAGGATCGCCCCTCAGTTAAGTCATGACCATTGGATCGAAGTTAGAAGGACTCTATAAAAGTCTCAATGTACGATGGTGAGAGTAATATCTGACCATCAATTCCAAAATTAGATTGATGAACAATATCCATATCAGAGGTTAGAAGGTACAAGTATATTACAAAAGAATATTGATCGTCGGATCACATTAAATCATGATTGTTCATTTAATATCTTGATCAAGAGCGTCTCATTACGGTGGATCACAGGAAGCGAAGTTTTTAAGGTCTTGAGGGTGTAAAGTTTTTGAGGTCCTAACAATGAGAAACGTCATGCTCAGGTAAGGAAATCCATAGAGGAAGTGACATGTGGAAACTAGGTCCCTGATACATAGTTTCTGTGGAAAATCTTTGAATGCAAATCAATGACTCAGATTAGATCTCGAGTGCAGATCAATGACCCATATCATCACAGGAATCATTCCTTGTTGACTTATACCTTTGCAATAATGTTAAGAATTGGACGATGAAGATTAAATCTTTGGGAAAAATGGTCGATGACCCTCGACATTTCGTATTTCGGTCATCGAGAGTTTTTGGTTGATAAGCAGTGTTGTAAGTCCCGATGACAAGATACATCATGTTGAAGTAAATGTGTCCACTCATGAGATGACACATGGAAGCAAGGTTCTAGACTAATCAAGGTTTTGTGGTGGCCCACATCGTGAGTTGAAATATAAGTAAAGGGGAATCAATGGTCTAGACTAGATTTGTGATATGGATCGATAGTGATCCATCGTTGAATGATATCATAGCGGAATATATTGTGATCATTGATCACCGTAAGGATCAACGTTCCAAATCATTCTAGATCGCAACCTTCAAGAGATTTGGGTTGTTGAGAAGGCTGTGAAATCCCGACATCCCGAGACAGCTATACGTGGAAATCTGTTGAAAGGAATAGATGAAGGATTCATATTGAGTGTTTAAATACACAAATCTTGGCCGATGGTGATATCCATTGATCACATGAAATGAGGGAAATTTAGCGCCAAAAAGTTATCACTTAAGGGAATAAGCCTCAGGTTACAGTCACTTTTCGTGTGGATAGGAAGGAGCTTAGAGAAAAAGAGAGAAGTTCTTGGGTTTAAGTGAGGGATTCTAACAATTGGTCACAAGGAGGATAAGAACCTGGATTTGAGCACTATAGATAAGCACTGTTAGAAATTGGTGCAAGAAAAGAGAATTACAGATCTCTATTAATAGATTTTGGGCCCGTATAAAGAATTTGAGAGTAGCTCAAGCTTGAAGCTGCAGCACAGTTACTTATAACTCTGCACCTATGGGACACTGACTTGGTGGGTCGCTATTAGTTGTTGAAAAAGTTGGCACTGAAAGGTTGTATTCTCCTAATCAAGAGTATGAACCCAATGAAAATAACCTAATTATAATATCATCTTATATAGTACTTCCTAACTGATGTCAATCACAATGCATATTTGGTCATATGTGAAAAGATATATTTTAATATGATACAGATATATTTTGATGCACTTGCCCAAGGAATTTCCAATATCTTTCAAAACTCTTAAATGCCAAAAATTTGAGTGGATTTGGGATATGAACCCAAACTAACACCTTTTTTATAGATAGAAGGATCGAAATCTGAATACAAATGGGTAACAAAAGGTCATGCTCTACACAAAATCCATGAACCCTCCTTGAAAACTCTATGATAATCAATTATATTTAAAACTTGACAATGAAGAATCCATTTGAGCAGAGATAATCCTCACGTTGTTTTGTCCATGTCAAAAAATCCATTGGTTCAAATCTGAAGTGGAGGGCCATAAACCAATGAATTTACAAGTTACCATTGAATATTGGTAAAAAGAAAATAAAACTATAACCTTCATCTCTAAGACCTCAAATTTATAAAACTATGACCTCCATCTCTAAGACCTCCAATTTAGGCATATCATTGGATTACTCCACAATATAGATAGTAGAGATATGAGAATTTAAATATGTTGAATTAGAGGATTTATTCTAAAGTGCATCCTTAAAATATTAACAATTTCATAATGATGGACCACTTTTTCCAACCAATCCTCCACACAAATGTAATGCCAATATAAGGGCTGAATCTTTACAAATATGATAATCAAAAAGTTGTGAGAGATCATCCATTTATTTGCTAAAAGATACTTTGATGGACAACATGGATCTCCTAGCAATGTTCCAATCTTTTCTTTAAATCCACCACATAACAGGTAGAATTCACCCATATTCATAAGGTTTTCCCGGAGAGAGACTTGATAATAATCTGAAATTTAACCTTTGTACCAAGATATATACCACAAATTTTTTGAAAAAATATTTCTTCAAACACTCGCTATAAAATCATTTTAGCAAACACTTTCAATGCAATCTTTTCGACAAAAAAGATTTTGACAAACAATTTGTGAGCATATGTTTTATAAAAAATATTTGCATATAGACAATGTATTGATGATCCTAAGTGAATACATCCCTACAATGAGTCCCAACATGCTTCGTCATTGTATTTGTTTGATTACTAAGAGGGCGAGTGAATCAGTAATGAGCAATTATACCAACTATCAATCCTTTAAACCACAAATTATATTATTTTACTTATTCAACCATGTTCATATATTCATCATCAATATTTTACTATATCATAAGAATTAACATTCATCGGTACATAATAAACAATAACAAACACATCCACACAATGAAAAATACACCAATATTTGTGTGGAAACCCAATGCGGGAGAAAACCACAGAATGTTTTTCTTATATGTCAAAAATTACATTCAAGGAAGAACCAACTTCCAATTCTCTAGATACAACTAGAAGGAGGCTCTGATCCCCTAGTTTCTCAGGCTACAACCTGTGGGAAGATCCAACTCCCCAATTATCTGGCTATAACCAGAAGGAGGCTACAACCCCCTTATGTTCTTCGGCTACAACCGGAAGGTGGCTATAACCACCTATCATTTCCCTGTCCAACCTCCCTGAAATATAAGTAGAATGATAGAACCATTGTCATATTTTCACTATGAGATATACTGTTGTAAACATGTACCAATATGTGCCACTGACCTGTAATCAACGTGTTCCACTTTCATGTAACCAACTTGTACCTATGCCTTTCCTGTACCAACAAAACTAAATACACCAACAACATGTACTAATACTCTCATAACATAGATCTCATACCCAAAATCACAAGAATATCACTCAAACCATGTGCCAACAATGCACATTAATCATGTACAACAACCATGTACATCAGGATTATACAAAGATAACCAACAACATGTACCAATTATGTATCAAAAAAAAAATCAAAATATGCCTCAACAAGATGTACCAAGATCACCATGTACTTCAAGTATGTATCTCATCCATGTACTCAATCATATACCTCTACCATACACCAATAACATACACCAAGATAACCAACAAGATACCTCTAGCAATGCACCACACTCTCCATAAATCAAATACCATAAATCCTCACATCAACTATGTGCCACAACCTCATTGTTATACAACCTCTATCTATACCAATAACTTCAGCAACATACCTCAACCAAAATCCCTCAAACATGAACCAATACTAAACTTCAGTAGATTTGTCTCAGTTCAACTCTACAGCAAGCCCTAAACTTCCAAGAGGGCATCCAACAGATTTACAAGGAAAACCCTCTACCAGATTCATAGATTCAACACTACACATATGAAAACCATACATTTTTCTTCTTGTAGCATTGTGTTGTCACAGTTTTGCTGCCGTAAATATGTTGTCGCAATTTTCCTGCCGTGATTTTTCTGTCGCGATTTTTTTTCTGCACTTTTCTTTCCACGATTTTTTTGCCACACTTTTCCTACCATGATTTTTCTACCACACTTTCCCTGCCTTCTTCCACACTTTTTTTTCCGCGATTTTTCTACCGCACTTTTTCGACCTTAATTTTCCTACCATACTATTCCTGCTGCAATTTTCCTGCCGTACTTTTTCTGTATCAATAATACCTGCCCAAATAACCTTTCACAAAATAAATATTCAATGATATTCAATAGGGGCAAATGGGGGACCCTTTCTCTCTTATTTATACTCTCCAAGTAGCTTCCTCTAGAAGTATCAACTTTGGTCCACTTAAGCACTTTGTCCACTTAACCACTTTCTCCATTTAGCCACTTTTTCCACTTAACTTAACCACTTTCCACAAATAGTAAGTTCTCCACTCCTAGTTGCAACTAAATTTATTATTTAATTAATTTATTTTGCAACCACTTTGACTTATCCATAAATAGTAAACTCACCACTTCTTGTTGCAAACACTTTACTCTTTAAATAATTTATCTTTGCAACCACTTTGACTACTTTATTATTTAAATAATTTATATTTATTCACAACTTCTTGTTGCAACTAACGTTTCTATAATTAGTCAATTCATAACTTATTTTCCCTTAACTAACTTCTTGTTGCAACCACTTTATTATTTAATTTATTTCTTGGTCAACCATTTTGACTATTCAATCTTCTCATCACAGCTACTTTGTCATAGTTACCAAACTCACAACTTATTGTTGCAACTAATTTATTTTTAATTATTTTCTTAATGCAACAACTATACCCATGATTAATTCCTAGTTACCATCAATTTGACTAGTACACTTCTTCTAGGAGATTCTAGAATAATTGACTTCTTTGACCTTCTAGGGGCTTCTAGATAACTCATGAGGTTTCTCCAACTTTATATGGCCATAACTCTCTAACCGTGAGGATTTATGTGACATTCCACATACCAACGAAAATTTTATGACATATATTATCCATCTAGAATAGTCTTACTTGTAAATTCACTGATCTTCATGCCTTTATTCCTCAAACAGACTCGGGTCCCTTACCCATGCCTTTTTTCTACCGAACTTCTCCAACGTTTGACATCAATCTACAATATCACTCTCCAAGGGTTGACATCAATGACAACCAACATTTCAAACCAAATTCCCATCAACCTAATCCAACTATGTAAATGTAAATCAGGCTAGAAAGGTGAGAACAGCCTCGTGTAAATTGTACAAATTCATTAATAGAATATTTATGTGTTTATTGGTCATTTCGGTGTGTCACTAAATGATCTATTGAGTTAGAATTTGTATGGGTTTCAATATTTTTTGTGTGCAGGAAGGAGCCAAGTGTTTGTTGCAGGTTTCGACGCAGCAGAAGCTACAGTAACCATTGATCATTGGTCACTAGAAGGATATACGATCCAAATTGTATTGAATTATACCATGAAGTAAGGATCACTTATAACCATAGGATTGCCCCTCAGTTAATTCATGACCATTGGATTGAAGTTAGAAGGACTCTATAAAAGTCTCGATGTCCGATGGTAAGAGTAAGATATGACCGTCGATTCCAGAATTAGATTGTCNATGAAGTAAGGATCACTTATAACCATAGGATTGCCCCTCAGTTAATTCATGACCATTGGATTGAAGTTAGAAGGACTCTATAAAAGTCTCGATGTCCGATGGTAAGAGTAAGATATGACCGTCGATTCCAGAATTAGATTGTCAAACGATATCCATATCAGAGGTTAGAAGGTACAAGGAGATTATAGAAGCACATTGACCGAAGGATCACATTAAATCATGATTGTTCATTTAAGATCTTGATCAACAGTTCTCATTATGGCGGATCATGGGCAGCAAAGGTTTTAAGGTGTTGAGGAAGTAAAATTTTTGAGGTCTTGACAATGAAAAACATCATGCTGACGTAAGGAACTCCATAGAGTAAGTGACATTTGGAAATCAGGTCCTTGATACATAGTTTCTGTTGAAAACCTTTGAATGCAGATCGACGACTCATATTAGATATTGAGTGTAGATCGACGGACCATATCATCACGGGAATCATCCCTTGGTGACTTCTACCTTTGCAATAGTGTTAAGGATTGGACAACGAAGATTAAATCTTTGGGACAAATGGTCGATGACCCTCGTTATTTCGTATTTTGGCCATCGAGATTTTTTGGTTGATAAGAAGTGTTGTAAGTTATGATGTCCTGATGACGAGATACATCATGTTAACGTAAATTTTTCCACTTAGGAGATGACACATGGAATCAAGGTTCTAGACTGATCAAGGTTTTGTGGTGGCCCACGTCATGATTTGAAATATAAGTAAAGGGGAATCAATGGTCTAGACTGGATCTATGATATGGATTGATAGTGATCGAGCGTTGAATGATATCATAGTGGAAGATATTATGAACATTGATCACCGTAAGGATCAACGATCCAGATCATTGCAGATCGTAGCCTTCAGGAGATTTAGGTTGTTGAGAAGGGCGTGAAGTCCTGATATCCCAGGATTGCTATACGTGGAAATTTGTTGAAAGGAATAGATGAAGCATCCATATTAAGTGTGTACATCCAGAAATCTTAGCTGACGATGATAGTTATTGATCACATTAAATGAGAGCATTGGAAGTTTAGTGCCAAGGAGTTAGAACTTAAGGAAATAAGTGTCAGGTTACAACCATTTTTCGTGTGGATAGGAAGGAGCTTAGAGAAAAAGAGAGAAGTTCTTGGGTTTAAGCACATGATTCTAACAATTGGTCACAAGGAGGATAAGCACCCGGATTTGAGCACTATAGATAAGCACCGATAGAGATTGGTACGAGAAAAGAGCATTACAAAGCTTTGTTAATAAAGGATTTTGGGCCCGTATAGAGAATTCTAGAGTATCTCGAGCTTGAAGTTGTAGCAGAGTTACTTATAACTTTACACCTATGGGAAACTAAACTGGTGGGTCACTATTAGTTGTTGACAAAGTTGGCATTGAAAGGTTGTATTCTCATAATCAAGAGTATGAACCCAATGAAAATAACTTAATTGTAATATCATCTTATATGGTACTTCATGACTGATGTCAATCTCAATGCATATTTGGTCATATGTGAAAAGATCTATTTTAATATGATATGGATCTGTTTTGATGCAATATCCTGTAGAACTCTTAAATGCCAAAAATGTAGAGTGGATTTGGGATATGAACCCAAACTAGCATATTTTTTATAGATAGAAGGATCAAAATATGAATACAAATGGGTAACAAAAGGTCATGCTCTACCCAAAATCCATGAACCCTCCTTGAAAACTCTATGATAATCAATTATATTTAAAACTTGATAATGAAGAATCCATTTGAGCGGAGATAATCCTCACATTGCTTTGTCCATGTCAAAAAACTCCATTGGTTCAAATCTGAAGTGGAGGGCCATAAATCATTGAATTTAAGAGTTACTATTGAAGATTGGTAAAAATAAAATAAAACTATAACCTTCATCTCTAAGACCTCAAATTTATAAAACCATGACCTCCATCTCTAAGACCTCCAATTTAGGCACATCATTGGATTACTCCACAATATAGATAGTAGATATATGAGGGTTTAAATATGATGAATTAGAGGATTTATTCTAAACTCCATCCTTAAAATATTGGTGATTTCATAATGACAAACTACTTTTTCCAACCAATTCTCCACACAAATGTAATTCCAATATAAGGGTTGAATCTTTACAAATATGAGAATCAAAAAGTTGTGAGAGATCATCCATTTCTTTGCTAAAAGATACTTTGATGGACAACATGGATTTCCTAGCATTGTTCCAATCTCTACTTTAAATCCACCACATAACTGGTAGAATTCACCCATATTCATAAGGTTTTCCCGGAGAGAGACTTGATAATAATCTGAAATTTAACCTTTTTATCAAGATATATACAACAAATTTGTTGAACAAAGATTTCTTCAAACACTAGCTATAAAATCATTTTATCAAACACTTCCAATGGAATCTTTTGGACAACAAGGATTTTGACAAGCACTTTGTGAGCATATGTTTTATAAAAAATATTTGCATATAGACAATGTATTGATGATCCTAAGTGCATACATCCCTACAATGAGTCCCAACATTCTTGTTCATTGTATTTGTTGGATTACTAAGAGGGGGGTGAATAAGTAATGAGCAATTATACCATTTTTAATCATTTAAACCACAAAGTATATTCTTTTACTTATTCAACCATGTTCATATGTTCATCATCAATATATTACTGTATCATAAGCATTAACATTCATAAGCATTAACATTCATCAGTGCATAATAAGCAATAACAAACACATCCACACAATGCAAAATACACCAATATTTACGTGGAAACCCAATGCAGGAGAAAACTATGGAATGTTTTTTCTTATATGTCATGAATTACATTCAAGGAAGCACCAACTTCCAATTCTCTAGCTACAACTAGAAGGAGGCTCTGATCTCCTAGTTTCTTAGGCTACCTGTGGGAAGCTCCAACTCCCCAATTCTCTGGCTATAACCAGAAGGAGGCTACAACCCCCTATGTTCTTCGGCTACAATCAGAAGGTGGATACAACCACCTTTCCTTTCCCTATCCAGATGGAACCATTGTCACACTATCACTGTGAGATATACTTTTGTAAACCTGTACCAATCTGTGCCACTACCTTGTAATCAACCTATGCCATTGTCTTGTAACCAACATGTACATGTGCCTTGCATGTACCAACAAAACTAAATACACCAACAACATGTATTAATACTCTCATTAATATGTCAGATCTGATAACATAAATATGATACCCAAAATCACAAGAATATCACTCAAACCATGTGCCAACAATGCACATCAATCATGTACAACAACCATGTACATCAACACTATACAAAGATAACCAACAACATGTACCAATTATGTATCAAAAAAAATCAAACTGTGTCTCAACAAGATGTATCAAGATCACCATGTACTTCAAGTATGTATCTCATCCATGTACTCAATCATATACCTCTACCATATACCAATAACATACACCAAGATAACCAACAAGATACCTCTAGCAATGCACCACACTCTCAATAAATCAAATACCATAAATCCCCATATCAACTATGTGCCACAACCTCACTGTTATACAACCTCTATCTGTACCAATAACTTCAGCAACATACCTCAACCAAAAGCCCTCAAACATGAACCAATACTAAACTTCAGTAGATCTGTCTCAGTTCAAATCTACAGCAAGCCCTAAACTTCCAAGAGGGCATCTAATAGATTTACAAGGCAAACCCTCTACCAGATTCATAGATTCAACAATACACATATGAAAACCATATATTTTTCTTCTTGTAGCATTCTTCTATTGTGGTTTCGCTATCATGAATCTTTGTCGTGATTTTTATGCCACGATTTTTTGTCGCACTTTTCTTGCCATGATTTTCCTGCTTCTGCCGCACTTTTTCTACCGCACTTTTCTTGCTGTGATTTTTCTGTCGCACTATTTCTGCCACACTTTTCTTGCTGCGATTTTTCTACCGCACTTTTTCAGCCGTGATTTTTCTTCTGCACCGCGATTTTCCTACCACACATTTTATGTATCAATAATACCTGCCCAAATAAACTTTCACAAAATGGATATGCAATAGGTGCAAATGGGAGACCCTTGCTCTCTTATTTATACTCTCCAAGTAGTTTCATCTAGAAGTATCAACTTTTGTCCAATTAACCACTTTGTTCACTTAGCCACTTTGTCCACTTAGCCACTTTTTCCACTTAACCACTTTGTCCACTTAACTTAACCACTCTCCACAAATAGCAAGTTCTCCACTTTTAGTTGCAACTAACTTTATTATTTAATTAATTTATTTTGCAACCACTTTGACTTATCCATAAATAGTAAACTCACCGCTTCTTGTTGCAACCACTTTATTCTTTAAATAATTTCTCTTTGCAACCACTTTGACTACTTTATTATTTAAATAATTTATCTTTCTATAATTAGTCAATTCATAACTTATTTTCCCTTAACTAACTTCTTGTTGCAACCACTTTATTATTTAATTTATTCCTTGGTCAACCACTTTGACTATTCAATCTTCTCATCACAACTATTTTACCATAATTACCAAACTCACAACTTCTTGTTGCAGCTAATTTATTTTTAATTATTTTCTTAATGCAACAACTATACCCATGATTAACTCCTAGTTGTCATCAATTTGACTAGTACACTTCTTCTATGAGCTTCTAGAATAATTGACTTATTTGACCTTCTAGGGGCTTCTAGATAACTCATGAGGGTTCTCCAACTTCATATGGCCATAACTTCTAACAGTGAGGTGTTATGTGACATTCCACATATCCCCTAAAATGGCATGACATATATTATCCATCTAGAATAGTCTTACCTATAAATTCACTAATCTTCATGTCTTTAAAACTCAAACATACTAGGGTCCCTTACCCATGCCTTTGTGCTACCGGAATTCGCTACCAAGCTTCTCCAAGGGTTGACGTCAATCTACAATATCACTCTCCAAGGGTTGACATCAATGACAACCAACATTCAAGACCAATTGTCCATCAAATTAAGCCAATTGTATTCATTGAAATAGAAATGAACAGTAACAATAACATTCTTCATAGTCTAGTCAATAAAATCATTAACAATTTCCTTCATCTTGGTGAGCACCAAGGAGGAAATTTCTTTGGGATAAAATTACTTTTTATCACCATTGTAGGTGACCTCGATCATGGGCTTATCACTGAGGTTGGACGAGACCTTGAAGGTCGAGAGCTTCATGTCACTCTTCATAGAATACCTTGAAGGACCAAAGCTTCATGTCACTCTTCTTAGAAGCAACACTAATGCAAAGTGCATTTAAATAGTAAAAGAATAAAATAACACATATAAGATACATATGGTTTCTTACCCTTTAAAAAGTAATCATCAATTCTTCACTTTTTCTCCTTCTTATTTGTTATATCTTGCCATCCCTAAAGAAATATCCACAATAACCAACTATAAATTTGAAAGGGATATTAAAGAGAACTCAATATTTATCTCGATGAGATGAATCACTTTAATGAAGTCTATTTGTTTCATCTAAAGTGGTATAGTCATAAACATAATGAAAAATAGGAACAATATATTAAATATGTTACAATCTCTTCAATACTTCATGGAATTTAAAATGGATGTATTTAAAATTTGTATTTATGTTTTCCTAATTCTCTATTTACAATTTTAAGTGTAAACCATATTATTTTTATTTTTTATTATTAATTTGTTGTATCTATATGTATTATAACTTGTCATACATCTCATCCACCAAACTCAATTACAATGTAAATCATCATCAATCAATTTAAGCTCATAGTCTAAACTTTCTAAAATTTTGGCCATTTTAGACAACCTTAATTTAAAGATTATTTATCCAAATAAATTTTACAAAAATGTATGGTTTATAACACCTTCATAGAAACCTTCATTTTAAAAAAGAAGGTATGTTATATGTTCAGTAACAAAAGCAACACAATGCAATTGATATAACAATCAATACACTATGCTACATGCAATAATCAATACTATCTACCATAGTGGCCCTACTGGCCCTCATCAATTAGTTTAGGGACTGGCCCATGTGACCCTCATCAATTAGTGTAGGGGCTATCGAACAATCTTGTCCAAGTAAGTTTACCAATATGGCCCTCATCCGTTTGGAGGCTAGTGAACAATCTTGTCAAGTTTCATTGATCACGAGAAGAGCTACTTTTTCAAATGCTGTAGGGTACCTTTTTCAATAATTATATTGAAGACTTTGTTGTTCTGCACTCGATTCGGGCAATAGGCCAATTATTGATTCAGTTGTTTGAAAATGTCTAAGCGATGAAAAGTTAGATGGCAGGTCTTCATCCTCGATGGAGGCCTGTTGGGGCTTCTCTGGAATGACTAACGAGTTTCAAAATGAGTGATTATGCTTCACTTGTGCAGTGGCCTCATTTCGTGGGATATGTTTGTACTCTCTAAATCTAATAAAAAGGGAATATCTTTTACTACAAAACAAAAAGATGCGAGGCCATGCTATCGGTTTGACCTGGTTGGAGATAAGGTCTGTACTCTCTAAACATAAAAAAGAAAAGACGACATCTTTGTACTCTCAGGATCTAAAAGAAAGATGTGCCATGCTTTCCTTTTTAGGTACAAATGGGAAATCAAATCAACTATAAAATGAAATCATTTCATACATTATCTCTCGTTTCTTGATGGTATACGTACATGGAAGGATAGATTTCGTTTTTATGCAAGTTGGTACAGGCATGAGTAATTTCATTTTTATGCCAGTTGGTACAGGCATGAGTTATTTCGTTTTTATGCGAGTTGGTACAAGCATGAGTTATTTGATATTTTACATTTTGTTTCTTATAGGATCTTTTATTTATTTGATATATAACATTTTTGTTTGAGAGGTGAGCGATTCTTTGTGTTGATATTTTACTGTTTAGTTCTTTACAGAACTGTACAAACATTTTACTACTTTGTCTACAGGCATACATATTATTTGTTAGAGAACACATCATTTGTTAGAGAACACATCGAAACTAGTTTACAGGCATATATATTATTTGTTAGAGAACACATCGAAACCCTTTTTAATTTCTCTTTCCGTTAACTGCACAGCACATAAATTATTTGTTAGATAACACATCTAAACCCTTTTTAATTTCTCTTTCCTCAACAATATACCCGTTAACTGCACAGCACATATATTATTTGTTAGAGAACACATCGAAACCCTTTTTAATTTCTCTTTCCTCAACAATATACCCGTTAACTGCACAGCACATAAATTATTTGTTATACCCGTTAACTGCACAGCACATAAATTATTTGTTAGATAACACATCTAAACCCTTTTTAATTTCTCTTTCCTCAACAATATACCCGTTAACTGCACAGCACATATATTATTTGTTAGAGAACACATCGAAACCCTTTTTAATTTCTCTTTCCTCAACAATATACCCGTTAACTGCACAGCACATAAATTATTTGTTATACCCGTTAACTGCACAGCACATAAATTATTTGTTAGATAACACATCTAAACCCTTTTTAATTTCTCTTTCCTCAACAATATACCCGTTAACTGCACAGCACATATATTATTTGTTAGAGAACACATCGAAACCCTTTTTAATTTCTCTTTCCTCAACAATATACCCGTTAACTGCACAGCACAGCATGGTGTTCAATCTGCAAATTTTTATGAAACCCAATGGATTTATTAGAACTGATTCTTATCTTCACCGGGTCTGCTGTATTTATTAATTGCGGGGGAGCCTTCTCACCCATTATTTTCTGTCGTCGGACTCCGTTTAAAAAAAAACTGATTGACGACGACGGACCTAAACGAGCCCATTCATAATACGGATTTGTTTTATTCAACAAGTATTTGTTTTATTCAACAAGTATTTGACTTATAGAGTTGTAGTAGCTTTATGATAGATCGTTGCACCAAATTATTTCCACTTTATCATTATGATGATGTTTGAACTTTCCTGATAAACTGTATACAAGATCAAACTCCCGTGGAGTTTCTGTTTCTGTTGAGAGAAAGAGTCTTATCCTCCACCCAAATTAAATTCAATTCAGAAAAAAAACCTGGAACACCCAATTTCATTTCTGATAACTAACCTGTTGAAATCTTAACGACTATAAATGACATTATTGTTGTAAATTCAATAACGTGCAAAAGTTTGAACTACAAAAAATGAAGTTAATACAGATTTTATAGGCGCTGAGAAAACAGAAAGCTTAAATGTTCTCACTACAATATACACTGCTAAATCTTCCAGTTCACAGTGCGCAGCGGGTAGCATCCATCCGTACGCCATGGTAATTCAGAGTCTCTAACCCCTAGTCTGCTAGAACTAACAATCCTATTGAATAGCTTGGAAAATCGAAAATTGTTTAAGTAAACATGGAAATAATTAGATTTCTAGAATCGTAATACCAGTTTATAGAGTTACCATCATTTTGTTTCGAACTCTTTTAAAAAATTATTGTGAAAGTTACATCGTATAAGTCAACTGGGAAAGATGATTATTTTAACTTCACCTCTATTATTATAATAAAAAATAAGAATAATAAATTAAATTAAAATAAAATGCATTATAAGAGTAGATTTATTTTAACCTTGAATTTACAATGTTTGGATGTATTATGCACTGTAATCATGAAATCTCTCAACTTAAAAAAAAATTAATATTTTTTATAAAAAAATAAATTTTTTATAAAAAAAATAAATTTTTTCAATATAAAATTCACTTAGAAGAATTTGATTCATCTTAACAATATATATATATTAAATCTCTAAAAAAAATCATCTATAGGGACACTATTCATCTTGACACGTGATATATTAAAAGTTAAGATGGATTTTATATAGAGAGATCACATGTAACTCCATGTTGAACAAGGAATGAATTACACATATTCTTCCCAAACAACACACTATTGAAATGTTTTAACCACCAAACTAAATCTATTTTAACTTTAGATTTATCATAGTTTGAGAGGGATTAAATCCCTGATTCCAAGTTTTTTCAATCTAAAAAGAGTTTTCACCTAGAGGAACTTGATTCATCTTGAGAGGGTGGATCTCTCTATATATACCAAGTGTCAACTCCATGTTCAATACAAAAGGAATACACACCATTGAAATATTTGAACCCTAAGAAATATTTAATTAATGTGAACAATGAAATATTTATGGTGAATATTGATATATATATTTTTTTAAATGCAACTAGACTCCATATTAAATCTTAAAGCAATTTACATCTCTTAATGTTAAAAATACTCTACTAAATGAGAACATTGAAATATTTTATTTATGATAGACATTGAAATATTTTATGTATTATAAACATTCAAATATTTTATATATGGTAAACATTGAAATGATTTTTTTTTCAAAATATCAATTACCAATTTTTTATATTAAATTACAAAAATATTTTCGAAATTATTAAATAAAAAAATATTAAATTTAATAATGTAAAAAATAATAATAATAAAATTTTAATAAATAAAATTTAAAAAATTCATAATTAAATAAAAATATTAAATTAAAAAAAATTATAAAATAAAAAATTTAAACATTGATATATTAATAATTCTTAATCTCAAACATCTTATTAATCATTTTTAATCCTAAACATCTTACAATAAATAATAAACCCTTTGAATAAGACTATGATATAAAATAATAAACCCTATGAATAAGACTATGATATAAGATAATAAACCCCAAATAATATAGATATAGTACTTGATATTAAACACCGTCATTTATAAGGATTATTCCATAGATATGTACCTCTTATGTTCAATACATTTTATATTTTAACAATCCATCTTGTAATAATTGGATTATGAATATTTTTTTTTAAAAATATTTTTAATAGAGAAATTTAAATAAAGTATGATAAATATATTTTTTTAATTATAATTTAAAATAATTAAATATAAATAAATATAAAAAGAAAAAGTAAAATTACAAACATAAAATATTTGTAAAAAATATATTTACATATATAATTATTAATTATTAGATAATATTATTTATATATATAATTATTAATTAGTAGATAATATTTATTTTTATTAAAAAAAAATACGATATAAAATTTAATATAATTTGTGACTATATATTTTTTTTGGTTGGTGACACTATTCTTTCATATCCATTGCATATATTTTCAAATTCACTTTTCATACTAAACCAATACCAATGTTGTACATCATTTTTTTTACAATGATGGGTCTTACTTGTTTATGTGTTTGCAAAGAGGTATAAAAAAATGTTATTTCTCTCATATTTATTATTATTTTTTTTTAATTTAGAAAGGGAGTATCTTTTATTATATTATAAATATAATACAAAAAATTTAAGAAGGGGATTGCCACAAAATTGGAAATGAGATTTCAAAACTTTGTTCATTCTTAACTCAGATCACAAAATTATTAGAGTATCATTCAGAGTTTCAAATGTGTGCCTATGATTATTACGACCAAAGCCTTTATAAATATGGCAAAAGAAAAAAGTAAACAGAACCTTTATCAAAAGATGCCTACAGGGAAGATTGAGGTAGCTAGATAGAACCGAACATAACCTTCATCATGATTAGACACCCAAGAAGAGGGAGTCCCTGGCTTGGCGCCCTAATTTGTCTTTTGCTCGAAGTTCACAATAGGGCATTGGCATGCTCTCTCGAAAACTATGAGTTCCCTCATCCTAGTCATCGCCCACCTCAATGGGGCATGTTACCACCTTAGTCTAGGGGTAACTAAGGAGATCATGCCTCGAGGTCCACAGGTAGAATAAAAGGAGTGTTGAGAGCCATATTGACTAGCATATCTCCGCAGGGCCCCTCCTATTCATAGATGCACCACCATACATCACTAGCAGCAGAGAAACATCCATCACATCGGTCTGGCCCTAGAGGACAACAGGTCTTTCTTCATGAGGTAATAAGTCTAGTATCATGGTAAGCGTCACCCTAATAATTGAAGCATTTGAATATGTTGCAAATAATTCTTTCAAGTGATTATAGAACATTTGCTTGGAAATTATACTATTTTTGTTATTTAACCTTGGTGGGTGTCATTCTTTCCCAGTAAGTTGGTCACCCTTGAGAATAGGGTGTTACTAGGGGGGTTCCTTGAAGAGTCATTGTACCACTCCTGATCATATGTATAGTCTTCCATACTTATCTCATTTCTTCTCTTCATATTTTGGGATTTTCAGGTGCACTGACCTAAGAAGATATTGTACCTTGTTTCATGGGAAGAAGGGGTTGAAGGCCCAGAGGGAAATGTAGTTGGAAAAATAAAATAAAAAACAATAATAAACCTTCTAGATACTCTCCCAAGAGGTCTTGAGAATAATGAAGTGTTTCTCCTAAAGAATTGAAAGACTTGTAAAAGAAAACTCACATTATATGGATGTCTCACTTGTTGAGGTGTTTACATGTATGTGGTGTCCCTTTCTTTCCATGCATATGGCACTCTATGTACCTCTAGCTTCAAGTGATGTTGTGATACTCTTTTCTTTCCATGTCTTATAGAACCCAATTGTTTTAGACTTTAATTAATTAATGGCAATAAATGGGCTTGGAGAAAGGTTGCATTGAAAACAAAGGTGCAACACACCCTCTATAAAGGCACTCATAAATGAGATAATACAAACACTTGTATGTAATGAACCTCGTGCTAAGAAGTTTCACCCCACTCCACCTCATACTCATACATGGCTTAAATGGGTTTCCCTTGGGAAACACCCTTGACTTGGGGATTGACTAGCCTAATAGGATGCTTTGACACCCCTCCCACACCTAAATTTGACAAATTGTATAAGGTGTTTGATCATTTGTTTAGTTTGAAAAGGGGGGTTTGATGCACATGTTCGGGTGGTTTTATTATTAGACATAGCTTACTTGGCATTATTCTTGTGACTTATGGACCCTTGGAGGGTGTATATATTTGTCTTTACAGAACCTTTACTGATGAGAAGGTATTCATGAGGAGATGACTTGTTCAGATCTTCATGAGGGCTTTGGAGCCCAATAATGGATGCAGGGACTCCACGTCTGGGGTAGGCTTGTGATCACTAGTTTCACAGTGAAGAAATGGGTTCATTGCCTTTGGAGGCACTCTAGCAGGCCTAGATGTAGAACTCCGGCCTTCTCCCACTTGGACACTATCCTTTGGAGGCTTGGACATCACTCACCTAGCTTATGATGTCACCATGAAGAAGGTTAAGGCTTAATGAATATCATATGGAAGGAGGGTATGGCATAACGTTTTGGCACATGTGGCGTGATTATTGTCCTTTGGAGGCCCAACGTTCCACTAAGCAACCTCGACATCACCTTCTTGGAGCCTAACATTACCCTAGAGGGGATGACGTAACCCCTTTTTAGGGTTATTCTATGTAAATTTTGGGTTATGTTTAATTTTAATGAGCAAATTAAGAAGTAGGTTTTGTTTTGTGAAAAGACACAACCTTTGGATTAAAGAGGCTAGGATTTCCCACATAAAAATGGCTAGCCTCAATTCATTTGGGGAACATAACTCTTCCTCTCATAAGGGACAAATCTGAATTTTTTTCCCTAGTGGCATTATTGGCTGAAATTACTAGTGCACACCTCTTGGAGATCATGCTTATGGATGTATCTTGGCTATTTTGTGGTGGAAAAGTCTTCAACTAGGGTTTGTGCTTGATTATTTGTGGTGAAGTAAGTAAAATATGAAATTTGTATTTCATGTTTTGAATGGTTATGGTAATTTTACTTGTTCATGTTGAAGAGTATGAAATTGCTTGCATAAAACACCTTGAGAGAGGAACATAAGGTGCTTATTCCTCTCTCTAGTATTTCTACTTGTTAAATTGCTAAGAATATATTGTCTAGGATAGGATTCTAAATCCCTAAAGTGTTATCACTTTAAAATTTTTATTCTAGAAGCTTGTTGTTATATTTCTCAAAGTCCGAGGAGAAGAGGAATTCTCTAGAGCCCAAAAGAGCTTGCACTCTATCCAAAATTCCATCTTTGAGATTCAAAGATTGGGGCCTTGAAGTTCCAACACCTCAAGAATTTATCTCTCCATCCTTAGACAAATGTTATCATTTATTTCTCCAAGTTATTGTTGATGTTGTAATTGACTCCATAAGCCCAAAAGGAACTTATCTACTTTCTCTTGTTGAAGGAATTGATCAAAAAACTACTAAACTATATTCTTTCAAGCTTCTACTAACTTATTATAACCCTAGCTTGGACTAATTCACTAGCTAACTTGTTGTTGTTGCAAAACATTCCTACAGCCATACTAATTCATGCTAATTTGTTGCATACATTAAGTTAAATCATAGCTAACTCACTCAGAAATTGCTTGTGAAAGTTGTTACTTGATCCTTGGGATATATGATTAATTTATAATGTCTTTTCTTGCAATTCTAGGCATTAATTCTCTTGGTTGTTATAAAACATTAATTGTTTTTATAAAAAGATAACTCACTGCAATTTCATATCAACTAGCATATGTTTTTATTTTCTATTGTCTATTGAGGTCTTATTATCATTCTTGTACTTGGAAATTTCTATATATATGCTATATTGTTCTTGTTATGGACAAGTACAACAATACTCTTATTTTCCTCAACTCCTCAGACATAGACATTCTTGACTTAGGTTCACCAATGAGAGGGGGGTATATCTTAATCATATCCTTAGCTTACCCAACCCTTTAGTTCATCGGGGACGCCTCCCTTGGGTTGGACCTTCATCCATCCCTAAAAGTGAGAATTTCTCACTAAGGTGACAATGGTGGGATATCCTGTTGTTATGCCAATTTCACCTACTTTTCTTGGGATTTGAATAAGAACAAATTGTGTGATAATAGGGAATTTGAATGAGCTTGGAGGGATCGAATCAACTGGGCCCTTCTCTTTCTAGTCTATATTGTTTCCAACCTGGGTGACATGAAACTTGATACCGTGTTGTGACTGAAAATAATGTTCAAAGTTACTCTCCAAGATATGAATGGAACTGAGGAGCTCACCATGGTTACGTTGGTATTGCTAAGAGCCTAAACTACCAAGGCCTTCACCATCCAATATGTTTCCATCATATTTAAATAACGTGTGTCCCATATTCTGGAATGCATCGAGTCAAACACCCAATTCATTGATTCCTCCAGGTTATTTACTTCTCCAAGGTTGCCTTGCGAAGATTTTTAACTAGGTTCTACATGGCTTCAGTGGACTGAATTTCCTCTACCAAACATTAATCCCATAATAGAGCTTCGGCACCACGGGCTTCTTTCTCCACCCTTGTGGATCGACCATGAACTCTAGACAATGAAGCTTTCTTATCATGGCATCCCACAAAGCGGTTATTTGGCTTCATCTTCCAGTGTCATGACATCCCCAAACCACTATTGTTTTTGGGCTCAATAATGAAGAGAAAAGTGGATGGAAGTGGGTATAATCTTAGCAGGAGGAATGATACTCTAAAATCGAATAACCCTTTTTCTCTTTTATTGCTTATAACCTCATTATAATTGTGCCTAGGGTGGTACTTGTGATTGGGGTGGTATAGAACCCACCTAAGAATCATATATTTCACCATGATGATTAGGAACATATGAGATCCCATTAACTATGTCCTGACGCCACCAAGGATCATACCAACTTGCATAAATTCATTCTTCTTGGATGGAATTAATTTCTTCATACCTCTCCCAAGGGAAATATTGCTTCTCCCTTGCATGAACATGATGAATTTTACCTTGTGGTATCCTTCCCTTCCTCTCCCTTTAAAAACTTGCATGTCTCTTAGAAGGTGATGTACCATCATCATCTCCATGAATAAGACTCCTAGGCCACATATCGTCCTTTCCCACCTCGGGTCTCAAATTTTTAACCTAGGTTGTCATCATTCCTTCCTCTGTCATAACCATCCACGAGGAAAGGTCCACCTAACAGCGCCTATCCAATTAATCACTCACGCCTTTTGGAAGTGGGTCCCCTAGCGACTATAGTTGATGTCGGTCATGAATCATGACATTTGTATTCTCCATGCAGTCTTCCACTGAGTTTTCTTTCCTCTGAACCATCTCTGGGATGATGGTAGCCAACAATTTCACACTATGCATGAGCTCTGTTATCCCATGGATTAGTCTCTAGTGTTGGGAAACATCGTCAGGATGAACCTGTTCAAAATTTTCCTTAGTGACAAGATAATAAACTGTGAATCCCCTTCCACTTCGAGGGCCTCGAACCCATATTTCTAAGAAATCATTATCCTATGAAGGAGAGCTACTAGTTCCACCAAATTATTGGTTGAAAATCCTAACTTCGATGCATAAAATAGAAACACCTCTCCCCTATGGTCCCTAAAGACACTTCCATCCCATGCATCCCCTGGGTTACCCTTTGACGCACC